>CM031241.1:342483554-342631975 GCA_018340775.1 Taxus wallichiana var. yunnanensis | reverse complement strand
TATAGTTTACATCAGCTAACACTGCCTTGTTGTTTTATCATTATGAAGGGCTGAATTGAATTTGAACATTATGCTCTTTGTTAGATACCTTAATGATCACCATCTGTGATTAGATAATTCATAATACATTTTCACTTACAAAATCAGCCAGTAAAAACTAAAAATTGCAAGGAAAATGCAGATGTCTCTCTTGCTTGCTTTAGAAATAAGATAAACACATGTAAACTTCCTGTCACTGCTCATGAAAATGGAAAGAACTTTCATGAGCAAGATGCTGTAAAATAAAGGCTCTATCAACTTACATAGACTACAAAACCTAAGAAGTATCTATGTTTATTGTTGGAGTCTCACAAGTAGACTACTTGTTCACAACATTAAGGGAAAACATCTTTAAGTGGTCCATAAAAACAAAAACAAAATCTTTGCTTCAAAAGGCAAGATATCGCAAAAACCAGTATGAAGGATACTCACACTTAATTATCTTTCTTACAGTGTTGCAAGATGAATTAAGAACTTCAAGTTAGATGGCTAATATGGCCATGTAGGTAATAAAAATTCTCACAATTAGATTGCTAAAAACTAAAAGCCAAGGTATCACTAAAATCAGTATGAAGGACACTAACACATAATCGTCTTGCTTCCTTACACCATTGTAAGATGATTGCCAAATTACTGAGAAGTTCAAATCGGTCATTATTTAGGTCATACAAAAATTCTGTCAGATGCATTCAATTCTTTCCTAAGGTTTTCAGTTACTCTAATCCCCTATTTGCTATTACTTTTCTCTTGTCTATCACACAATTGCCGGATGTAGTTTCTACAAATGATCAATCCAGCAAAACAAATATGCAGATCAAGCACCTAAGTCAAAAAATAACTTCAAAAACTTACAAATGCTTTAAATGCTGGTCTGTGAGCAGTCATTTCATACATGCAGCATCCTGCAGATTATTAAAATAAAAAATCCAAGGCCACATTAAAATATTAACAAGTTATATTGAAGATAACATGCTATTACAACAAAAAAATTGGGTCAGAAGAAGGCGCCATTTACCTAGCGACCAAATGTCAGATTTGAAGCCATACGGGATATCTGCTAGAAGCTCGGGACACATATAATTTGGTGTTCCCACAACCTGTGAATTGAAACATCCACAACAGTATGAGATAACCATTAAATATATATTGATGAATGAAGGGCCAAGGCTACCCTTTTAATTTTGTTATTTAGAGACAAAAGGGATGTCAACTCCATTTGTTTTGTTTGAAGGACAGCAGAACTTAATTTGTGACTTGCCATGGAGAATGCATACCAGTCCACAACCCTCTACATCTTGGGGCCGAAAACAACAATTTCACAGTTCATATTTTCCTACCCTGATGGATTCAAGAATACAGTATCCATCTGCTATGTAATTGAGCAATATCTGGCAAAAGCAAGCTTACTTCAGGCAGCAAACAGTTCCATGATTGAGTTTTAAAAAAGACAAATGGCATATTTTTACTGAAACTTAATTTTACAACCGCTGGGGAAATTTACATCATCCCAATGAGCTCAGTTTGTGAAAGACTGCATAGTTTCTTATACTCAAAGAGGTGAAACAGAGGACTTAACAAATCATTTCTTAGCACGGCATTTTCAAAGCAACTAAGGCCTCTGATAAGCAATGGACTCATCTATCAAGGTCATCAGAAATTCAAGCTCTTTAACAGCTCAAAACAGTAGTTCTTGTCACATAAATACTCTTTCCAAAGTGACATCTCCAGGTAGATGCCTGCCTAAATGTAATTCTCTCAACTCTTGAAATGACATCCATATTATAAAAAAGTTAAAAACACACTTGTAGCCTGCTTGTCAACACTTTGATTTGTCAGTTTATACGTTAATCCTTCCCCAATAAAGCATTAAATGATCGGCTGCAAATTAACAGAACAGTTATAAGAATCTAAAACTTTTGCAGATATGACAATATGAAATCTTCTAGACTCAAGAAAAGCACGTCAGTGGTTCCAAGGATCTTGCATTTTCAATTTGTTGAAATAATTTATTGGGCTATGAATCTTGGTTTCAATTCTGCCAAGGAGAATCTTATCACCCTTTTTTATTTGAATCTTTTTACACAGAAATCTTCAAATGCAAAGACTTTTCATACAATTGGAAATCACATTGATGAATATATTAAGACTGGAAAGTACAAGAAATCTGACATCTTTACTACAGATTTGTGTCGATCTGGATCTGCAAAATCCCGCACTGAGAAAACCATCGAATAATTCAAAATGTCTTGAGAGCAATCAGTATATTATTTCAGATGACAAACTTGTTATGAATATGGAAATTTCTCTATGAATTGTTCTGGATGAGCTGTCATGAATAAACCAAGCTCTCATTCTTGCCAACCATCATAAACATGGTGCAGACTGATGCTCATGCAATAGTCACCAACGAAGGTTAACGTTTCAGGTGAAAAAAGAAAATTTCCAGAAGAGGAACATGGAGCTATTACTCGACTACATGGAGATTAAAAATAAATCTAAGCAAGCAAGGATGCTGTAGAAATGTCACAAAATCTGTCTAGACCATTAAGAAAAACAACAGAGAGCACATCGTGTTGATAATAGATATCATTAATGGTGGAGAACAAAACTTGCTTCAATCCAAGGGTACCGCATCATGTCCGTCCTTACCTTCTCATTTGGAACCAACAGAACCTAGGACAAATCTCCCCAGGAATAAGAGTTATAACCTTTTCTCATTTAGTTCAGCATCAAAAGACAAGAAGAAATAATACCAGCAGAGTTTTTGATACTCTGTATGATAAATCAAGAAATAAATCTAGCAGAGTTTCTCGATACTCTATATCGTGTTCATCTTTTCAACCATGCAAAGTTGATTTTGTTCATCTTTTCAACTATGCATAGTTGTGGCATTATCTTAGCAAAGTTTGTCTGCAGTCCCCCTTTGGTTCAGCATCAAAAGAAATTAAGAAGAATTGGCTACAATAGAGTTTCTTTCTACTCTTTCTGCCATTCCACTTTATCATCCATGCATATATAGCTTGTGGCATCCCAAAACAATTGTATCTTATCCCCCATTGTTAGTATCAAAAGAAATTGAGCATAAATAACCCCGAAGTTTCTTGATGCTCTATATGCCATACATCTTTTCAACTATCCATAGTTACCTTATCACGTAGTCTCATCAAAGTTTGCATGATTATATCATTGGTTTGGTTTAGTATCTGTGTACTGAGAGCGTTTTCTCTCTAGTATTTTGATACATGGATCGGTGTTGGGCACTTAATTCTCTAGTGCATAATTGAGCATATCAGGCAATTAAAGAAAATATACAGATCATAAAAATTGAAATAAAGGCTCAAAACTCACAGAAGAAGTAAGGTCATCCGGGTTCAACCTCTTTGCCAATCCAAAGTCTCCTGCAGATTCATTAGACTAATGTCAATTGTTGATATCCTTCACAGCAAATCATACAGCTTCCACTCTGGTGAAGTAGTGAGTTACATCTTGTGGATACCATTCCTAGGAGATCAGAACTTACCAAGACGGACATTCTGCTCCTTCGTCAAGAAAATATTTGAGCACTGCAAGGATTTGACATGTTATATTCATGTTTCTGGTCCCTATGAAATATGCTGAAACCAACACAATCCCTTATTAACAAATAAATAATGTTGTGTACTAACTACTAACCTTTACATCTCGATGAAGAATGTGATTTGAATGCAAGTAGTCCACTGCAAGCAGAAGCTGTACAAACCATTTACAGAGTTTCTGCAAAAATCATTTGGAATGGTTACAAATGGCCTGAACTATTAGATACATTACATTTAGACAAGTTATTTTGAAGTAACTTGGGCCTTCACAAAGTTAATACTGACTTCTTCTGGAAAATAAACTCCATTTGCCTTCTTCATCATCTCAGCCCTGGATTAACCATACCTCTTTACTCAGCCATTTATATGGAAGACAATATTAAAGACTCGTGACATGAAAAGTCATTTCACAGGCAAAATAAACTTACATATCCCCGCCTTCACAGAAACCTAAAACAATACACACATAGCAACCCTGCCCAAAACAATTGAAGTAAGATGTTAAATTTTGCATTATACCAAAAGTGTAAACTAGTTTGTATAAAAATATCACCATAAATGTCTATAAAAAGTTTGGTCATAAGCTTCTACTTCCAAAACACTAAAGAAGTTTGAGGTCAGAAAAAGTAATAATCAGCAATACGCATATCTGTGTACAGTGAACATTTACAGTTGGAAGTTACTAAACAGAGAACTCTATCACATATAGAATAGTTCAATATGCGCTCAGGAGTTTATTCCGTTTGCATTACTATTACTGTATTACACATGACTGGTGAGGGTTTCTGGACGCCTCTTTAAATTAGGACTCTATGCAAGCAAATCTCAACTACAAAGCTAAAACCTTTGAGAAAGATGTTAAAATTTTGAATTTTCACATACTTCTACTATATAACATAATCCTTACAAGCAGAAGAAGCTTTTATTTCTGTGCATGTTTTTAAGGACATTTTTTTATGAATTAAACTTGAGGACTAAATAAAATCATCAAGAAAGGCTACATAATTATGAAATATAAACCATGCCTTTGGAAGACACGATGGAATAGGACAGAAAATGATAATTTGATCTGAAAATGTTAAATTCAAAACATCATCAGATAAGATGAACTGAAACAAACCTTCTCTACCCAGGACTCCTTGTACTCCACAATGTAAGGATGATTGACTTTGGAGATGAGAGCCATCTGAAAAAACAATCATGCAGTCTACAAGTCAGAGAGGCAAAGAAACCAAATGCACGCAATTAACAAAATCACAAAAACACTGCAAGACTTTATAAATTGGCATTATTCAAGGTTACTATCCCAACCCTTCATAGACATATAACTTTTCCCTTACCGTAGCCTTACTTATTTTTAGAGAAGGGGCTACAGCATAAAAGGACTAGTCAAAACCCACAAGCACTAACAAAAACTAAAACTGTCTTATTTGGTTGAAAACAGGTATATTAGGATTGGAAGATTAACGTCCAGCAGGTAATTTAAATTCAATCCATATACTGATTTTTGTTTTAATGGGTATTTCTGTGAAAAAAATTAAAATGCAATTGCAGCCTAATTATGTTGCATAAACAAATAAGAATAGCCAAGTTTATACCTCTTGATGTGCTGATCGTTTACATCGATCTGTTTGGCGGGCAAGCGAATTTTCTTCAACACATACCTGCAGATTTCACAATTATAGAAAAAATTTAACAGAGAAATATCCATGTCATAGTAACACAATTTTAAAACACATTAATTAGATGTCATTGTTCAATGGTAATGATGCAAGAGCATCCAAGGGCTCAAGCAATCTCATCACCAAAAGAAAATAACAATAAATTAGTAATTTCAAATTTGGGTGTAATTGTCCCTGGCAAGTATTTCATCAAACACTAGGCATACGTCAAGTATTTGGTTGGCAGTCCTCAGGACTCCTCAGCCAAAACAAATCATATGGGTTTTCTTGGTTTTGAAAGGATGTGGTATAGCCAGAGCCGTTTGGAGAAAGAAGGCCTAGGGTGGGAGTTACATATGCCTGAAAATCAGCCAAGAACACTCACGAGAAGATCAATAACATTTTTTTGGAATGATTGTTTGAATTTAACATGGAGGAGTTTTGGGATGACCAAGAGGTGGGAAAACACAGCAAAGAAGTGGAGAGAGGGCAGCCACAAGAAAATTAGAAAACAAGTGAAAGAAGAGTAAGAAAAAGGGTGCTTTGGAACGCTACAAGCTAGGATAACCAAGACACCAACTAGAAAATTTAAACCACATTGATGATGAGTTTTCATGTGTAAGGTGCAACAGAAAACGTCCAAGAGAAATTCCTACTCTTAGAGAGTATAAAGGCTTTGACAATACACCTAAGTGCTTGTAAAAATGCTTATAGGCGTCAGTGGATGTTGTAACCCAAAAAGAATGTTGTTGGGTGTGTTACTAGGCCCAAGTGAAGTGTTTAGGACAAGAATTTCAAGCAATAAGAAAACAAATTTCATTCAGAGTTTTATTTTTAATGTGAATGTGTGTTTGCTTTGAGAAGGACCATAAACTATATTTTGGCCAAAACAGTGGTCTAAGTTCTGTGTAAGGCTCAACCAAGGTTGTGAATGTGTTTGAATAGGCTGAGAGATTCATTTTGAGCACTCACATGCCCTATCTCTTCTCTCATTCCCATGGATTCTAAGTTAAGTGCAATTTTACTAGCTTATTAGTTAAAAATTCCTGTTAAAAAGACGGAAATTTTAGTTGTCATAAACACTTCAATTGGGTTTGCTAACTTACCCAACAACATTCTTAGGTTACAACATTCTACTAACACCTACAGGCATTTTTACAAACACTCAGGCATATTTTCAGAGGCTCGATACTCTCTACAAAGTAGGAATTTTTACTGAACGTTTTTGCTGCAACTTACACATGAAAAATCCTTCATCAATGTGGGTTTAGATTTTTCAATTGTTGTCGCAGTTATCCCAACATATACCTCTCCAAAACACCCATTTCCTTACTCTTCTTTCACTTGTTTTCTAATTTTCCTGTGGCTGACCTCTCTCTATTTCTTTGCTGTGTTTTTCACCTCATGGACATTCCAAAACTCCTCCACGAGAAATTCAAACAGCCATTCCAGAAAAAACGTTTTGGTCTTCTTATGAGTGTTCTTAGCCGATTTTCAAGCATATGTAACTCCCAGCCTAAGCCTTCTTTTCCCAACGGCTCTGGCTACACCATGTCCCTCCAAAACCCATATCATTTGTTTTGGCTGAGATGTCTTGAGGACTACCAACCAATACTTTACGTAAAGTGTTTGACAAAATGCTTACAAAGAAAATATAAACAAAATTTGATATTACTGATTTATTCTTATTTTCTTTTGGTGATGCAAGATTGCTTGAGCCCTTGGATGCTCCTGCATCAGGTAAAAATGTAAAATCAAATATTAGTAGTACATTTACTCACTTCTTTTTTCGAGCTTATGAAGCACAAGAATTGCAGAGCCAAAGGCTCCTTTGCCAATTTGTTCCATAACCTCGTAATTGTCCATTTTGGATTCCATATAAGCCAATTCCAAAGCTCTTACGAACTGTCAACACAAGGCAGATTGTCACAGGAGCATGTTAGAACTAAGTAGCTTAAATAAAGGGTTTAATTCAGCAGTCAAAAATAGAGAGAGCTGCTGTTTCTACTATGACAGACATAGTCAGGAATGCTGTTTCTTTTTTTATTATAACATCAGGCTGCTCCTAGAAAGAATGTATGTACAGCTGGGCATTCATGCGAATAGAATGCTAATTTAAATCTAGACCAAAAAAAATTGAGCTGGTAATGGTCACGGTTTGTGTAATTTATTATTTTGGGTGTAATGCTCAGGGGCGTAGTAAGCTCCTGCTTATTGACCACCCCAGGTCTAGCTTGGCTGTTTGAAGATCTCCAATGGAGGATACAGACACGTCATCCTGAAGAGGCAATGACCCAGAGATTGCACCTAATCACAGGAGGAATCACCCCAGCCCTGCAAATGGTAAAGGCCCAGTAGCCTCAACTCCACAAACCCAAAAAAGGGTTTTCACTCCCCAATTGAGCATCGGCAACATAGCTTTTGAAAAAGGATGTAAAGGGATTCACCAGAAGAGGGTTTGATTAATTGCAATGGCCACTCGTTTCTGCCAGCAGCAACTCCAACGCAGTAAACAATCTGTAACACAACAAATCAAGCTGCTTCTTTAGAATCGGGCAAGAGCAAAAACCTGGAGCATTGATTTAAGGAATAAAAATCAAATGACAAAATGACGAGCACAAAGCGATCACGTCCACTAAAACCTAACTATTGTGTAAAACAGACTGAAGAAAAAACAGCTTTGGCACATGAACCGGTCAAGCCTGGTTTCCGCCAAAAACATCCCGCTTATCAAATCGCTCATTTAAATATGCAGTATATTCGAAAAAAAAAGGAAAAAATATATAGAGGGAAATTGAAAGTCAGAGTATGTCAATGAGCTTCGTCAACGATTTTGAGTTGAAATTTCCCATCTAAGTTTTGACATGGTGTAAAGCTTCATTTGACGATTTGGCTTGAGAAAAACACACATTTGCAAGGATTAAAAATAAAGCACTGTGCTATTTTAAATTACTCTGCTTTAAAAGAGACCACTGTTGTCTAAAGCAATTTATTCAACAATAATAGATTCCTTTTTTAAGGGATGTGTACTGTTCACCTTCAGTTGAGACCTCCTGCATCTCTTGATTGCTGCGATAGACCTTCAGAAAGTTATTAAAGATTGAAAGTACTGTGTATACAAAAATGTTTGAAAACGGTTTTTAAATGACCCCCTGACATGCTGTTTAAAAAGGTCGATTTCACCAAGCCGCGAAGAAGACCTCGAAATGAAGCTAAATCCTACCAAACCCTGCAAACGTAAAACATTTTGCTACAGTTTAACTATTTTATAAGGCAAATAAGCCTCAACTTTGCAGTTAAGTAATCCAGCTTCGCACGTAAAATGCTTGAAGCATCGGATATTACACAACAATAATTTACTTTTTTGAAATTTACTACTTCGTTTACAGCAACATTTTTCTAACTCGACAAATCCTTCAATCGAAAGCTATCATCGGCAATTATTCAAAGCTTCAAATCCTACATTCGCGGACAATCAAAAACAACGGCATTTTTTCCGCATTTAAAAAAGCCTCATTGCAGCGAAACGCAAAGCGTTTTGGTCGGAAACTTTGCAAACCATCCCAAAATACAACGACATTTTCGACATTGTAAATATTCGTTTCAATGTTTCCCAAATTCCAAATCCAGAAAGAAAAAAACAACCGTAAAATTTGCAGCATTTCTTACACAATTTTTGCTAGCAAAACGCCGTCATTGAACGATTCCGCCCGAATCGCGTCCTCCACAGATTGTCACCGGATAAAATCGCCGTCATTTCATTGTCGCCAGACAAACAAGCCACATTTCAAAAATTTCCAGCCAGAGAAAATCAACGTTTCTTACACGATTTTTGGTAGAAATGCAGCCGTCATCCAATACTTCTGCAGGATCTCGTCCACAACAGACAGCCACCGAGAAACCCGCCGTTGTTTCAAAATTTCTGAAAATTATCGCTGCATTTCAAAATTTCTGCCGGAAAATCAAAAAATGAAACATGACCTGATATTTTTCAGGCAACCGAAAACTACAAAACCCCGCTCCTCCTGCCGCCATGGCCACAGGCAGAGAACAAGCATTTTATCTTTACTCGCCCATTATTTAATTTCTGGACTTCGATTTATGTAAGGGGAAAAGACAATTTTTTTGTGGGGGCACTGGATTTTTTTCCTTTGATTTAAGGTAAATTAAAAGCAGGAGAATGAACCCGCTCTGGCAAAGAAAAAGATAAAGACGGTCGGAAAGAAGAAGGAAACTAATTTTTTAACCGTGTTCTCGAAATTTAAATTTGAACAAATATTTTAACAGTGTCGTAATTTTAAAATATTTTATCCGTAGTATCGTGGAAAAGGCGGAAATCTCGCCGGTCCGGTTACCTGGCGGTCGGAACTATTTTATTCCGTACGTGGCGGGGCCTGTTTTTTTCAGGTTAGATTCAGAGGAAAAGCTGTTTTTATAAGGTAAAAGCTCTGGTTTCTTTTCACTTTCAAAATGGTCTCGAGGAGGGGATGGGATGGTCCCCTCCTCTGTCCACTAGTCCCATGGTTTCCTAGCCCTCTATTTGACCCTTAAATGTTGCAGGATTATTCTTTGAGCAGCTTTTAGTAATGGCATAAATGCTGGATGAGTTTAATATGGTGCACTTATTGTATGTTTAGATTATATTTTTAAGATTACCCAATATAGATTGGGAATTCAAAAAATATATTTATGGAGGGTATCTCAATGAGATGTTGATGGGTTGGTTGAGTGTGTTAGTTGTCTTTGGTCCCACGCAAGTTCTTTAGTTCAAAAAGTTGTGGAGGGTAATTTATATAAATAAGAAAAAATAATGGAAGGGACTTAAGAGTTGGTAATTGGAATTAGTTTTTGTGGTATGGCACTGATGTATTATACATTAGCGACCATTGTTAGAGCTTGAACATTCTATAAGTTTAGACTAGAATTTGGGCATTAAACCCGATAATCTAAATTTTTAATCAAGCACATGTTGTGATTATTCAATCTAAATTTTATAAAACAATATAAAGATGAGCTACTTGGTTGATTCTAGATGTGTGTCACTCATAAAAGATGTCCTAGTGGTTGGAAATGGTTTTGTATGGACCTATGGTGAGTCACAAGAGTCAAACTTTAATGACACTATTTGGGAGACATTTTGTGATCTATAACTTCTAAGAATGCTTTACCTACCTTTTTGCTATGCCTTTTTAGATATCTCTGGGGGTTCTTTGATCATGTGTGATAGTGCATGTTTTTACTCTTCTCTGCACAAAACCTTGATTGTGCTTGTAAGAGCATCAAGGGCCCTTAAATAAAGGTCGGTGTTTTGGGTTGAACGACCTCAATCACATCCCTAATGATGTGATGAGCATTTCTATATATTGATACTCTACGAAGAGGGATCAAATGTATGTAGTTATCCATCTTAGGAGATTGTGTGACAATCATACGCTCAAGCAATTAACCTTAACTTAGACTTTGACATTTGGCGTCATGTGATGTTGACCTTTTTGACTTTAGATTTGACTCTATGGAATGCTCAACATGATTACTTCTCGAGATATTACTATTTTTCTAATGTGTTAATAAATGTCCTCAATGCCACCGAGAGTGTTCTAATAAAGTGAAGGGTATGGGAGGTTTTTAAGGTATGTGAAAGTTGAATAATGACCTCATATATGTTTTGTATATATAGGTGACTCTTCATTAACTTCTCACCATGGCCAACCTATGAAATGTGTCGGGACCAACCTAATGAAGATTACCCAATTTAAATATAATCCATTAAAGTCAGGACATTGTCGATTAACTAAAAATGTAGTAAAATGTATAGTTAATCTAACTAGAAATAATAAGTAAATAAATGCGAGTAAATAAATATGGAAAAGTGACCCAAGCAACTAAATTAATGCAAATAGAAACCCTAATATGCAAAGAAGGGTTGGAAGGAGCTTAGTTGATTCGTGAGTTGATTTGGACGGTGTCGTAAAATAGACCAAATATTCTTGAAGCAGAACAAACATGCAGAGATCTGGAAAGAGCATATCAGGCAATATGAGTGGATTGGGCACTGTGGGCACCCTAGTCTACCATGGGTGCCACATGCAGTGAAAAGTTATGTTACTTTCTCCGAGGTGTCATTTGATGTTCACCGCCTTTTCTACTTGTACACTAGATTCATTTGTATCGGGTGTATGTCATTGGTAATCGGCATGAAGAAGATATCTCGCAAAACCCAAAGACAACATCAAACCCTATTAAAGAAAAATGCAAATGAATTTCTGACATTGACCTCATTTGCCCAATGGTGGACTTTCTAACTAAACTTGCACTACATCTCGGGCTAGATGTAATTCTATGTGTAAGTGTGTGTAACCATTCCCTAGGGTGTTCTTGTGCGGTCACACTTTGTGAAAGTATCGAGCAATAACTATGTCAGAAAATGTAATGAATGTGTGCATGGAAACAATAGACTCCCCCTCCTATGAAGTGTGATGCGGATGAACTAACCGGTGTTTTAAAACCGACCAAACTAGAAGCCCAGGAACTGACCGGTTCAATATGTTTGAAGTTTTGGAGCTCAACGGCCAGGTTGAAAAACTAAAATGGTTGGTGATTTGGAGCCAAACCAGGCGTAGTCGTAGCTCGCATAGCCTATACGGCTTTTTAAATTAAAAATCACATTTTTACTTACTTTTTATATTTTTAAAACTCCTAAACCCTAATTTGGTGTTATATATACACCCCCTATTCACTTCACACCTCTCTCATTGAGCATTTGTGAGCATAAGATTGAAGAGTTTAGTTTTGGAGTGAGCTTGGAAGTTGGAGGCTTGGAGCTTGTTTGCCATTGCTTGTGGGCTCTTTGTGGTGATATTGGCATCCATATAGAGACTTCCTCACCTCTATTTGTGAGCACCTCTCTTATTTGGAAGGATTTGGAGGCTTGGGGCAGCATTGAAGAGTGTTGATTTGGAGTGAGTTTGGGGGTTGTTTGGCATCAAGTGTGGGCTCTTTGTGGTGGTCTTCACATCTACATTTGGAGGGTGCAACCCATATACAAGCTTGGAGTGTTTCTTCACCTCATTTGTGTGCACATTGAAAGGTATGTTAAATTTTAAACTTGCCCCTATTTGTAAATTTTATTAAATAGGAAATCTAAAATTTATTTTGTTTTTATTTGCATTTTCAGATTTCTTTGCATTTGCAATGGCCCCCAAAACTAAAGACCCTACATGGAACCATGCAGACATAGTTGATAATCAGTTTTTTGTAAATATTGTAAGAAACACATAAAGGGGGATTCATAGGTTGAAACAACACTTGGTTGGTCAAAGAGGCCAAGTTTCCCCATGTGATGCACCTGATATTGATGTCATTAGGTTGGAAATGAAAAACTTGCTTGAGAAACATAAAGAAGAGAAGGCTAGGAAAAAGAGATGGAAGTTGAATTAGGGAGAAGGAGGGAACATGCCTTGAGTGTTGAAGGATCTTGCTCTGACCCTTCTGTCCATGTTAGAGACCCTTTTAGTATATGCCTCCCCATCCACTCATAGTCAAGAAAACCGGCCTCAAAAAAAGAAAGAACATTCAAAGTTTTTTTCCATCTTCCACACTTGTTAGTGCCTCCATGCCAACAGAAAATCAGCCCACCTTGGATAACCATTGGAAGAAGAAATACAAAGAAGCAACTTTTGAATACATTGTTAGATGGTGGTATGATGTAGATATCACTTTCAATGTTTCCCACTCACCTTATTACCACAAATTATCTATGTTTGATTCCAGTGTTGTTGTTGGTAAGGGCTTCAAAGACCCTGTTATTCATGACTTGAGAGGATCACTTTTGAAGAAAGAAGTTGCATCCATAGATGAATATTTGAAGAGTTGTAAAGTGTCATGGACTAAAACAGGATGTACTATTATGTCAGATGGATGGAGTGATGGAAAGAACCATACCATAATAAATTTTCTTGCCTTTTGTCCACAAGGTAATATGTTTTTAAATCAATCGATGATCGTCGATAGGGTGAAAGATGCAAATTTTTTGTTTGAGATTTTAGATGAGATTGTTGTAGAGGTGTAGTCATTTTTATACCCTTAGACCAATAGTCTAATCCCATGCGCACCGGCCTATCACCCGAGAGGACGTTGGGCGCTCACCCGAGGCACGCGCGGTGTTGAGTCTCTCCTTTATGCGAGTCTTGTGAGAATGCATCATCTTATGAAAAGTATTCAGTGCATTGAATAGAAAAGAACCATGCATTATTCTGAGAACCTAGGACGAGTTGTCATCTCATTGCATCTAGAAAAGAGAAATAACAAGAGCATATGGAAATGATTCATACACAAAGGAAATGCATAAAGATTATACTCATGAACACATATATGCCTTAAAACAGATCCTTCCATTTATATTAACATGTTCAATAATCCACATTACATCCCTTGGAGTCATAACAGACCCTCATATAATAATGCAGAGCTAAGTCATGCATCAGAGCTACACTATGTTTATCACATTACAAAGATGAATACAGACCCATCCCTCTAAGTGTGCCATCACTCCTATACTTTCTCTAATCCCTAGCCCATAGAATTCTTCATTGTATTGTTGCAGAGCTTCACCTCTCTTCCACCAGTCTACCACACTAATCACTCTCTATCTTTCCTCAACACACATACCCATTTCCCTTTCTACCATCCGTGCACCTCAATATATAGCTTTCCTGCCTCCACCGCCATGCCTTTTGAGGTAATAGATCGGCTGCCAAGTGTCCAAGTGGTCCTCCAATGGAGCATGCCTTATTTTGATCTGAGCTCTCCACTCTATGTAATGATGCTCTTCTTGAACCTTCCATCAAATGCATGGAATATTCCCTTTTTGATCCTACAAACGCCACTGCCGACGCCTTATCCACTTCACATGTTAGAAGGGTCACGCTTTTCTTGTGTGCTTCTGGGACGCCGAATATGGCTAAGTCCAAAACTGTCTTGCCTTGTGCGCGTGAGTGTGTGTTCTACAAAACCATGTTAGAACCCTTCCCTACGCGCCTTCAACCCCACGCCCTTTCTTCAAATAGGTCCCGTGCACCCACGTGCCTTCTTGTACTTGGCCAATATTTTAGGGCCCAACATCACCCCACACTACGCATGTTCTCCATCCTCTTGGAAACACTCTTCAATAGAATAAAGAATGGTGGGCTCTTATAATGGTTAGAAAGAAAGAATAAAGGAATGAAGAATTGGGAGAAAGAATGAAAGAATGGGGAACTTGTTTATTGCTGGAGGAGGAGAGGGAAATCCTTTCCTATTTCTACCTCTAACTTCCCCAAGCATCAACCTTTTCTAAGCTTGTTGACAGAGGTCACCCACAGGGCACTCACTTCCTCAAAACTCAGCTCCTCCCCTTTGGTGCTCATGGTGTCGAAAATACCCTCCAATTACTTTCCCAAGTCCTCACATGCATCCATCTTGGGTGATTTGGGGGTATAGTTCCTTCGGTTGGCTTTTGATCGAGCCTCACGTAGGTCTCGATTGCTTCCCGATTTCTTTTCCACCTCGGCCAAGATCTTGTCTCTTTCCGCTCTATTCCCCTTATTTTTCTCTTGGAACTCCTTGAGTTCCATTTCATGGGTGGCAACCAAGATGCTTGCCACTTTATCCCTATTCATGCAATTGTCATATACGGCTTCAATGACTCGCATGAGGCGACCTTTATATTTCGCAAGAAGATCAATGTATCGAGCCACAATCTCGATAACCTTCATCTTGTTTTCTTTCTCTCGCGCGCCTGTGCCTCTTCTGTAGATTCTAAAGCAAGTGGTCACCTCTCCATTGTGATAATGTGAGTCAGATCCTCTAGACATTACAAGGTTGATTCATATACGATCGGCAAAGCTGCTAAATTGGGGTGCTTCAGGATAATTGCATCTATGTAATCATTTCCACCTTCTTGGAGACTTTGTGCACCTTATATTTTTCTTCCTTCAGCTCACGCCTCAACTAAGCATTGATTAGCTCCTCTTGCTTTAGGTATTTTCTCTTCTCCATGAGCTCCTTCTTTTTTCTTCTGGTTCCTCCTCCAAGAATCTTATCATTTCTCCCTGAATAGCCTAGCTTCAATTTCAACTGAAACCTTGTTAAGCACGTTATAGACCTGTTCATCGATAGTTGTTAAGCATTCACCAATGGATTTATTCCTTTGGTTTCTAACACCTTCATTAGTGCTCTCTGACTTACCTCAAATTCTAGTTCATCCACATGGGACTCAAATGCCCAAGATAGCATCTTTCTTGTCCATGGGTACGCACCTTCTTCATCAAATGATGACATAGCTAGGAGTTTCTCTATTGGTACGATGCTCTGGAAGCACGCACGTAGCACCTTGTTAGGATCATCAATGTATCCCATTCCATGCCCTTATGCCACTACTACACCTTTCCCACTTGTTCATGCAGCTTTTGGGAAGCTTACTACCAATTTGGGATCCCCACCCATACTTACCATACTCCTTCCAAATGCTCTCTTTTTCTATCTCCTTTCTAATCTCATTCGTGCTTCTCTCCAACTCTGTTCTACCAACTTCTTCATGATGCCTGCCACTTCTCTCTCAGTGGTTGTCTCTACTTTCTCCTTGGTGAGGCTTGGGGTTCTTTGGTTCTTGGTGCTTACTTCTTCGCTCACCCCCTTTCCTTGAGCCTCGATTCTTCCTCATCATTCTTCTCCTCATCTTTCTTGTTATACTCCTCTTCATCTCCTTCTTCCTCAGAATCATGTATATCATAGACTGGATGGTCTTCACCTCCTTTAGGCTCATCATCATCCTTGTTGCCGATGTAGGCATCTAGACTCTCCGTCTCTTTTGAGTCTGCCCCATTTGTCACCTTCTACTTCTTTCTTATTAGAGATTCCAATACATGAGATTCTTCTTTTTCCTTCTCCTTGATAGGTGACCTCTTTATCGGTGACTCTTCATGGGTGAGGTGCTCTTCATGCTCAGTGCCTCTTCTTCTGGGGTCTTTGCCTTGGTAGGAGACTTCTTTCTATATGCGTAAGTGCTAGGCTTTCAGAATCGCTTTCTTGGCGCGCCACCGATTGTGCGGGTCGCATACTTGGTGCTTTTCTTCTCCCACCCTCTTCTCTCTCTCTCTTCTTCGGTGTGGCCTTCTTTCTTCCTGTGGGGTCTTCTGGGATGGAGACATCATTCTCCAGTATGCGCCTTTCTCAAACTTTGGCCTTATGCGAAGGTATATCCTTGCTATCAGACCTTCCAATGATTGGTAGCGTTATTGGTTTCATCATTTGAACCTCGTGGGAGACATAATTCTCCACGTACGCACACTTTTTAGGGTACACAAGATTTCAGTGCAACTCGTGGTGGTCTTGGTCCACTTCACTAAGGTCAAACCTTAGTCTTTTGGATTCTTTGAACTGTTGACCCTTTGCCCGAAGTATTGCGGTGAAGGAGAAGGGTAGCTTGCACCATGGACCCTTAGTCCCATTTGTTAAAGTAAATCTACCAATGCAGAAATGTTGGTATACTAAAAATTTTGCTTCTCCATCCACAAGAGCATAAATCGCTTTGGATCCTCCACTCTACCCCGATCGTCACACATTCATTTATACCACTTTACCTGTGCACGCCTTGTGAGTGGCCGTCATGGTTTCACAAGTTTATTTTTCAAATCTTTCTACGAACGAGGTATCCTCATCTGGATACTCCCAAACAAACTTTTCCAGCCCATCCGGTACTTTAGTTTTTGAAAATACAATGGCGAGGAGGACGTTACCGAATAATATATTTTCTCCCTCCTGTGCGCTGCTTATGATCTCATCCGCGATGAAAGAGGACAAGTTATAGATGGTTCCTTCTGATATCTTTCAGCATACATTTAGCCATGCCTTGTTCACTTGCGTCCATCATTCCTGATCATTGAGATTGGTCACCAAGCATGTGACCATCCTCATAATAGGTCTGTGCATCTCTCTGCGATGTCAAAGTATCTCGAACCCTTCTTATAGTCATACGTTGCTACAGTTTCCTTGATAACATCCTTTCACTAAGAGATCATCATCTATACTTTCTCCTTCACAAATAAGACCTCGTGAACTTGGATATCAGTTGTGGTGTTATGCACATCTTGTACCTACAAAATAAAAGTGATCCTCATGCATGCATGACATCAACCATTGATAAAGGTGCTCAGGCTTACCAAAGTAAGGCAACTCATATAGTTGCAATAACCCTACTTTCTCCAATTTGACCTTCACTTCGTCCACTTGTATATGGGCATCCCATATGGTGTCCTTTTGTTAGTTGGTCAGACCAACTCTAGCACCATCTCCTTCTCAGTTATGCTCGTGCGATGGTTATAATCACTCACAGTCATTTGTCTTAGATGTGATACCCATTCCTTTCCTAGCAATACTCCATCTGGGTATTGCATTTTTGCATACCATTCTTCATTAGAGCTCGCGATGGTAATAGTTTGCTTTCCTTTTCCCTTGCCCTTTAGTTTCTTTGGTGAAATGGTTACTTTCTTGGGTGTCATGCTTTCTATTAGGATAAACTATGAACTCCTTACTTTGCTCACTACTCGCTACACCCCAAACTCAACTCCTAAGCTCGACTCCGGAATAAATCCTTCTATCTTCGTGCCCTAGCTGCCAAACCCTAACTAGGAAAACCTTCCACAAGACGGCGCACCACAAACAACCTTCTCTCACGCCCATGTACTCCTTCCTCCTGGTTTGCAGATCCACTCTAGTCACACTCTTAGATTTCTCAGATTCTTCTTCCTTCGCACAAATTTCTCTCTGGATTCCCTAGTTTGCAAGAGCGCTTCAACTTCGTAATAACAAGATAGAATAATGACTTGCCGACCTTGTATTTATAGTTTTTCTTCCCTCCAACAATAAATGTTATGCCACCTACCAACGTACTTTAACATTAAATGCATTTTTCCGCTAAGCTGACTTTAAGCACCCTTACCCACACACCCAATCCTACGTAAAAATCCTTTAGAATCTTATGGCGTGCAAAAATCCAATCTAACCGAAGACTCTTACGTGTGCACCTACAGTGTCGAAGGCACTTCTTTTATCCTTTACCTGATTTTTACCCTCGCCTACCTCATGTTGTTCATGCGCTCTTCATCCTTTGTACGTGGTCTTTATTATAACCTTCTTGACACCATAATTCATTATCCATTGTTTCCTCATGCACTTTCTCAACCTTACGTGCTTCCTTCTACTGGGCCACTCAACTTGTATTGTAGGCCTATACTTTGCTTTGATTACTCCACCCCACACTAAAAAAATGTGTGGTCCTCTCGCGCATACACAACCTTGGGAAAATAATGTGGTTACCTAGCACACAAGGCACAAAACAAAACAACAAGAAGGAACAAGCAACGAGAAAGAGAAAAACAAGAAAGAAAACATAAAGGGAAATTCTAAGCTAACTAGCAATACTACCTTATTACAAACACCATGAAGACTTATTTATAGTAGGGCTTTAGCCTACTCCCATTGAAATGACCTAGTAATCTCGTCCCATCTAACACTTCTAACTGGAAAGCGCTGAATCAAGAATGTACGAGATGATGTAGGGTCCCAACCAATGGAATTTCAACTTCCTAGGATGGTGCAGATACTTGGAATCATACAACAAAACCATCTACCCAACCTCAAACTTCTTATTCTTGATATGACGATCATGTCATGCCTTTTGTCTTGCTTTTTCTGTCTTTTAACTCCATCTAGCAAGTGATTGCCTTTCGTCTAACTACATCAACTTATCAATCCTTTCTTCTAGCGCTTGCTCATCAGCTAACCCTCCGCGTGCTTATATGCAACGATGGTAACATGAATTCAACTGGAAAAATAACCTCCGCACCAAACACCAATTAAAATGGTGTGGCCTTGTTCAACCTCTTGTAGGTTGTCCTGTATGCCCATAGAATGAATGATACTTTGTCATCCTAATCTTGTCTTCCAACGTCACATATCTTAGTCAACATGTGACTTAGTATTTTGTTAAATGCCTCAACAGTTCCATTTACTTTAGGGTGATAGGGGTAGTCTTGTGATGGGCCGCCATAAATTCTCGCTATGAGAATCCCGACCATTTCATTGAGAAAGTGTGTACCTTTATCACTTTTTTAAACTTAAAGGAAAACCATACATGTTGATTATGTTCTCCCATAAAAATCTAGCAGTGTCGTTGCGGCAGCAGATCCTTTGTAAAGTGCTTACCTCTACCCACTATGTCAAGTAATCAAAGGCATAAGTAATGATATATACGTGAACCAATCCTTTTCATGACATTTGGTGAAATTGGCCCTACAAAGTTGATTACCCATTTTTCAAACGATTCAAGTGTTGGCTATTGGTCGTAAGGGCATTTCATCCCTTTTCCGTGTTTGTCAAGGTTTGGCGGTGGTCACGTGCCTGTAGAAACTCAATACAATCCTAGTAGATGGTTTCCCACCAAAGCCCTGCTAGTAAAATCTTCCACGTGGTAGCATTTCCTGCATAGTGTCCTCCTGCAATCCCACCATGTGCTTCCTCCATAATTGTCACGCACTCATGTTCCAATACACATTGGTGCAAAACCTCATCACGACCTAACTTATACAAGTCTCCACTAATCAACATGTAGGGTGGCGCGTATAGCTAACTGCTTTTCTCCGTAACCTTCATCCCTTTTGGCGCTACACCTATTTTTAAGAACATTGTGATATCTTCCAAGTCTAAGGGCATGCACCACAACCTAAATAGTTGTGTGTCTGACATGGTATCCTCAATGCTTTGTGCGTCCTCCCCTAAGTTAATCCTTGATAAGTGGTAGGTCCTGAATTGCTTTTTCCTGGTTTTACAACCACTGTGAACTCAAACTCTTGGAATAATAGGACCCAACGGCATATGCGCCCTTGCAAAATGGGCTTGTTGACTAATTATTTCAATGCCATGTGGTCTCATGTAGAAAATAAATGGTGTTTCCAATGATACTACCCGAACTTATGCGTTGGGTAGATCATAGATAATGCTGCGCTCGGTAATTATGTAATTTGTTTCTACCGGTGTCAAATTTCTACATGGAAAACACAAGGGATGATCAAAAATTCCCTCACCAAGTTGTGCTAGCACTACTCCCATAGTTATCCCTGAGGCATCAACATGCACATGGAAAGGCTTATCCAAGAGGGAAAACATAATATGGGTGCCATGACAAGCCTATCCTTCAAAGTGTCAAATGTCTTTTGTTGCGCCTCTCCCCAATCAAAGGCAATCTTGTGTTTTAGAAATTCCTCCAAAGGAGTGGCATTCTTGGCATACCCATTGATGAATTTCCTATAATACCCTGTATGCCCAAGGAATCCATGTACTACGCTTTGACTAGTAGGCTCCCCTAATCCCACAATAATCGCAACTTTGGCGGGATCTACTAAGTAAGCCTTCTTTACATATAATGTGTCCTAATAGGGTTTCGAATGGATTAGTAAAGACACATTTTTAATATTGAGGGATATCCTCAATTATCAACATATTTCAAACATTAGCCTCATATTGTCACAATGGTCTTTCACCAACCCATACATAGTCGATCAGTCATCGGGTAAACTTGAAGAAACTTATGGATGAAGTCACAAATGCTTGTACTACCATATGCGCGAGAACACAACAGTACATTCTTTAATCCAAAAGGCATAACCATGTAGGGAAAACTTCCCATTCGGTGGTGAAAGTTTTCTTTCTCTCGGTCTTCCTTTGAAATCTTGACTTGGTGATATCCCGAAAACCCATCCGTGAAAGAGTAGATTTTGCACCCGCTACTCCTCTAAAATTTATTCAAGAAAGGGGTTGGGAAAGGATCAATGACACATACTGCATTTAGATCTATGTAGTCAATAGAGATTCTTATCCTCCCATCCTTGAGCATCGATGACCTTGGGCTTATCCATTATGATTCTTCCATTGCCTCAATGATACCAGATGCTATCATCTTGTCTATTTCTTCCTTGACCCGTATGTGTAAATTCAGATTCATCGATAAGGCCTCTTCGAATCAAAGGTGCGCGCCTTCCTTCAACTTTATTTTCATCTCCCTTAAGGAAGAGGAAGGGTGGACACCTTTGAGTTCATGATACCATGAGGAATAAATCTTGGAACTCGTGCACAGATCAATGACCTTGAAACTTATTTTTCCGACCAATAGTCCCCAATGATAGCTTCCTTTGGTTACGTCTCTATCCTAATGTTAACCTTCTTTATTTTTAAGGGTTCTTTGGTAGGCGCGTGCTCACTCATCGCCTTTGTCTATGACTTCGCACGTACCTTCGAATGGCTAACACCCAAAGTTCTATTTCTTCTCGTCTACTACATAGACCATTTTTCCTTTTTCTTTTTCCACACACGTGCACTCAAGTGTATTTCCTATAATTATTATTCATTAAGGTGTGTCCCAAATCAAGCTCACCCAAGAACTCCAAGAGCCTATCCTCTACCATAACACTATCTCCCATCGTAAGGCGCTTGATTACTTGTAACGCCTTATCTACTCGATGGCTTGGTGAGATCATTCGCCAAACTCCCGCCAATTACTCGTTTGATGGTGCATCTCCGAATGAATATACCATGCGTGCGCACAACCTTGTAAGGTGAAATACAACTTATGCACCCATATGCAAAGGTGGTAACACTTCTGCACTCCCCATCTAGGCCTTCTCACATGCTTGGATGTGAAATGAGGTGGCCTCTTTACCATGGTAGTCTTGTATGATGTGGGCATGTTGCTCCTAGAGAACCTTACAGAAAATGTGATCCTTACCTCATGCCATTCTAGGAGGCTCTCTCGATGTGTAGCCCACTAGTGCATTGCAGTTCCGAGTAGGTTATAATTGAGCATTCCCCTTCTCTTGTCCTCATCCTTCCACTGAGCCTCCATTTCTCGCAAGAAAATTTCAAGGTATGCTCCTCCATAATAACTTAGCAACTTCTTCCCTCCTAGGTACTTGATTGAGCATGCATTTGTTACCCTTGTTACATAGATCCTCTCAACTGTCACCCAATAAACTCATAAGTCCCATGCACCCAATTGTCACATGCCATGCTAGTGGTATCACTCAAGGACTGAGCATCTTCAAATTGGATAACTCCCTCCGTGGGATGAATTATCTCAGGATCTCTGATGGAGCACACATAGATTCTGTCAAGGACTTCTCCTAAGGGCTCAGTATAGGGCGCTGACTTCCCATATGTTAAAGGGATGATCACCCTTTCTTCTTTGTTCTCAAAGTTGATATGCCCTTTGTTAAACCGTAAGTCAACATTTTCTTGTAATACCGAGGCGGCGCCAAGCAACGCTAGAAAGTTGTCTACCTCAGGGAGCGCCAAGACTTTGAAGTCTCCAGTGAACTTGGCCCCTTGAATGGTGATAATTGCATCCTTCAGGACTCCAATGGGCATTACCTTAGTCTTGTTTTCCATATACAACACATTCGAAGATGGATGTAATGCAGCTTCTTCCCATTTGTTGTCAAACATCTAAGGTAAGAGCATTGACCTCTCGCTCTGTGTCGATGAGGATATTACTCATAAGCCATCTATTAACAACCGCATTCAAAGTAATCTCCTTATCATAGTCAAGGTTGTGAGGAGGAAGGTTTACATGCAAAACTATCTTTCACGCTCTACTCGGCATGTGGTACCTTCTCCTCACCATTCTCCTAGTAATGGAATAATATTCTATTGCCTTAACATACTACATACCTCTTTGACTTCATCTAAGTCACCCTTTGGAGCCTCGACATTCTTCCTTTGTTCCAACTATTTTGATTTCTCCTTTAGACATTGGATCTCCCCTTGAAAACTTTGAATCATGTCCATAGTCTCTTGATATACCTCCTTTTTATGAGCAAGGTCCGGATACTTTCCATGTACCACTTCCTCTCTTGAAACTAGTGTCCATTGTCTTGGCATCTCCCTAGCGTGCATGGCCTCTCGCCTTGCGCGTTGTCACTAGTATAGGTTCTAGTCCTGACTCATGCGCCACTTGTGGCATCCATTGTGAATCGGCCTTCTTGATGCTCACCATCCCAACGCCTTTATCTTTTCAATGTTGTTGGTTCATATGCTCATAAAGCTCTAGACACTCTTTGTACTTATGTTTCTTTCCACACCATGAGCATTATAATGAGATCAGGAAACTCACATTTGTAATGCTCTATGTAGATCCACAATTATAACAGTTCCTCGGGGAACTCACTTTTTCCTTCACCACAGTTGCGATTCAGTTCTATCGCAACCACGAAATCCTCCGCGAAAACCTCTTCCATGCACTCCTCCATCTGCGTGCCCTTCATAACGATGATCATCATCCTTGGAACTTCTTGCAAGGCTAGTCTGACACACACCAAGATCAATAGCATCATGGATTTGATCAATCAATTTGTAATCCTTAGTATCATGGGTGTAGAGGTATAGATCTTGCAATAACAAGAAACATTCTTGCATATTACACGTTGTAGTAGAGGGCACCTACTTGCATCATGGTCCCCATGGAAAATTTCATGATACGCCTATCGCCACAACGCGTGCATCGAATTTTGAGGGAAATTATCCTTTGCATGCCCTTCTACTTCACAGTCTGTACACCAAAGCCCACTATGAACCTCATGTGCTAAGTTTGCAGACAACTTATCCAATTGCTTGGCCATTATAGCAATTTGAGCCTCCAAAAAGGACTAACACCAGTATCAACGCTCCCAATGGCCTCGGTGCAAGGGGCGTGGCAACTTCCAATGCCTCGCACGGTGCGTGAAAGTTTTGTGTAATAGAGCCCTTCTAAATGGTGTTATCAATCCTCTAACAAACCATTGAGCATGTTGAGAAGGATGAATGTCATAGGATAGTTTTGACAAGAGAGTCTTGAAACACGCGTCATACTCCCCATACACTCTCTACCATTCCCTATTGGATCTCCTTCAGAGCGTTGATGCTCTTCTATTCAAACTCAAGGATATGGAACTCTACTAGGAAGATATTCTTCAACATGGTGTAGTCTACCACCGTGTGATGGGGGTCATACTTCTTATACCAACTATAGGTGCGCCCCTATAATGTTGTTGCAAAATGACTTGCCTTCCGCTCTGGGGTAGTGATCCTTTCACATGCCATAGTAATTCACACTTGTGCACATGCTCGTGGCATCTTCAATACCCCTATAGTCCAGGTAAGTGCAAGTACATCTCAAAGAATACTTATGGAGGTGGTTGAGGCCCTTGTCCTCCTGATCAGAGCCTTGGTTTCCTCTGGTGTTTCCTCCTCTACCAAATCCACTAGATCCACTAGGTCATGTTCCCTCCGATCCACCGATCCACCTCATGGAGTCACGCTAAGTGTTCCCAATGTCCCATCGAACTACGCGCTAATGGTTTGTGATATCATCCCACTACTACGGTGTGCCATGTCTGCACTACTCCTAGATGTGATACCCAAACCTTGTGTACTTGTACCTTGTCCAAAAATTCCTTCAAATACCGGAATGGTGCAGTGCAACGATGGATGTTCCAAATGAGAAATTATATCTCTTGGGTGCATATCAGCTTACTCCCATCAATTCCAACTAGGTTAGCAATACGTCTTCCTTGATCGGAAAACTAAGCACTAGGGGTTAGTAACCGGGTGGGTTCGATGCACGCCGGCGACTCTCCTTTATCCATGTGACGAACTCTCATCAAAATTTGAAGGGGCTTCTCTCCCATGCTTGCCAAGATGGGGTAGCACAGACTGCTCAGGTTCCACGTCTTTTGCGTGAACCTCAACTCCTTCCCGCAACATCTGCCTCTATAGATCCATCACACTTGCAACCTCACGTTGTCTAGTCATCTCCCTTTCATGATCACTATACTTGAGTCATCTCTCCTCCCTTTCCTTTTCAGCCGCAATTTCCACCATCTTCCTCCACCCTAGCTTCCTCTCCCAATGCTCAGAGAAGCTTAGCCGACCATGGAAAATGCCTCTAAACTCAAGGTAATGACCAAGATCTTCATAGTCAAAGGAATAACAAGAAAAATGATCCTCTGGGCTCCCTAAGAAACTCGAACCGAAAGCGATTCTAGACAAGAATACGTAGAAATGGCATATTCTAGAGTATAACTGGTCAGCACTCCTTTCCACCAATGATCAACAACACGTTTCTAAGTCATATCTACATCCTGCTGCACCTCGATAGTCATCTTGGGTCTATACGCATGATCTGCAGTACCATCTTGATCTAGATGCATATGCCGAAAGCCATTCATATAGTTCCACTGGGAAATAATAGAAGAATATCACATACAACTCATGGTATAGGTTCTCTTCTACCCATCTACGCACATTGAACTCAGGTCCAGTGTTGAATCTTTGAGCAAACTCATCCTCCATGCTCTTGAACCATGTTTCAACACTTTCCAAGGTCAGACATTCTGTCATCATGCATCACAAGGATGAAGATGCATGCCATTTCTCACAACTTTGAAAAGAGGTCCCGGCAACGGAACCAAGATGTAGTCATTTTTATACCCTTAGACCAATATTATAATCCCATACATGCTTGACCTATCACCCATGGGCATTAGGTGCTCACCGATGCACGTGCGGGCGCCGAGTCTCTCCTTTATGTGAGTCTTGTGAGAATGCATCATCTTATGATAGGTATTCAAGTGCAAGTGAATAGAAAAGAACCATGCATTATTCTGAGAACCTAGGACGAGTTGTCATCTCATTGCATCCAGAAAGAGAAATAACAAGAGCATATGGAAATGATTCATACACAAAGGAAATGCATAAATATTATACTCATGAACACATATATGCCTTAAAACAGATCCTTTCATTGATATTAACATGTTCAATAATCCACATTACATCCCTTGGAGTCACAACAGACCCTCATATAAAAATGCAAAGCTAAGTCATGCATCAGAGCTACATTATGTTCATCACATTACAAAGATGAATACAGACCCATCCCTCTAAGTGTGCCATCAATCCTATACTTTCTCTAATCCCAACCACAGAATTCTTCATTGTATTACACAGCAGATCTTTGTCTCTCTTCCACCAGTCTACCACACTAATCACTCTCTATCTTGCCTCAAAGCACACATACCCATTTTCCTCTCTACCATCCGCGTACCTCAATATATAGCTTTTCTACCTCCACCACCATGCCTTTTGAGGTAACAGATCGATTTCCAAGTGTCCAAGTGGTCCTCCAATGGAGCATGCCTTCTTTGATCCGAGCTCTCCACTCTATGTAATGATGCTCTTCTGGAACCTTCCATCACATGCATAGAATATTCCCTTTTGATCCTATAGTCGCCAAGTTGACACCTTATCCACTTCGCATGCTTTAGAAGTGTCACGTTTTCTTGTGTACTACCGGGACACCAAATATGCCTAAGTCCAAAAATTATCTTGCCTTGTGCGCGTGCGTGTGTTCTGCAAAACCATGATAGAACCCTTCCCTGCATGCCTTCAACCCCACACGCCCTTTCTTCAAACAAGTCCTGCACGCGCCACACACCTTCTTGTACTTGCCAATATTCAGGGCCCAACAAGAGGTGAGAGTGGAAAATGTTGTACAAATCATAGTCAGATAATGCCTCTAACTATGTTCTTACTAGTAATATGTTAGAGGCTAAATATAAAGTAATATTTTAGACTCCATGTGTTGCACATTGCATAGACCTCATGCTTGAAGATATAGGAAAAAATATTGGATCAAGATCACTATAGAGCATGCCAAAAGCATCAAAAATACATCTACAATCACTCATGGGAATTAAACCTAATGAGGAAAAACACTTAGGGTAGAGAACTTGTAGAAGGCTACCATCATGAGATTTCAAACAAACTTCCTCACATTGTAATCTCTTCTTTTCCAAGCACATAACTTGAAAAAGATCTATCTCTATGTCTTAAAGCTCTATCTCTGTGTGCTCTAGTTGGTGACTCATGTCCAACTTACTCGCATGAGAGTGCTCGCCTCCTCCGCACTGTGTGACATGACAACGGTGTACGGGCCTCCACCGATGAATCTTCATCTCACATGCGCTAGGTCACCCTCCTAAAGATTCTCCACGTGAAGAGGCATTAACATCATGTAGTGTCCGAGTATACGAGCCAATATAGCTACTACTTCCCGATCTAGGGGTGGTAGATCTAGGCTCACGTGTAAGGACCCTCATATAGTACGTGCCTGCTACTGGACCAATTCAATTCAAGAGTTAGTTTATCATCATCTAGGATTTGTTTCAGTTTTCTAAGTTTTCTACGTTTTTAAACATCATGAAATGTTGCATGTTCTAGGTTTAGAGTTGTGTTAGGTTTTCTTGTTGTGTTTCATGTTTAGAGTGTGTGCCGGGGTCCGAGCGTTGAACCCACGGCTCGATACCAAGTGTAGCTGCCACAATTTTATACTCTCAAAACAAAGAGAACTAATAAATTAATAGTCAAGTTTACGGTAATATATATTTTTTAAAAGAGTTTGCAAGGTTAGACATTTCCACAATTAATAAATTTCTGGTTAAAGTATTTCTACACAAGCTTGTGAAAGTTAGAATTTAATTAATAATTAATTATTATTAAATTTCTTCCTAAGAAATATTTACGGTTTAAAGCATCTACTAAGCTCCATTAGTTTAATTAGTTATCAAGCACCAAGGTTACATTATTTTCTAACTCAAAGGTTTAATTGTTTGCTACCACTAAGTGACCCATTCACCTCGTTACCCATGCATTTTATTTATTTATTATTTAAATTTCATTCCCAAAAATACTTTCCACTTAAGAGAGGTAGTGTTTAATTTGGGCCATTGGATTGAATATATCCTATCCTTAGATTTAGGTTGCCCTAAATTTCCTTATGGTTCTCTTTTTATTTCTATTTGCCCCAAACAACCTCATTTTCTCTTTTCTTGTTTACAAGTTTTGGAAGAGGAGAAAGAGGAGCCATGAGAGAAAGAAGAGAAACCATGGAAAAAATTTCATGGTTTTAGTTGTAAATATTTTACTATTGTAATATTGCTCATTTGTTTAATGTAGAGATCCTACAATGGATCTGTTTTGTTATTTAATGAAAACATTTTCTTGTTTTTGAGTTCAACAATTGGGGAAAACCCCATTTCATTAAATCTATGGATTTTTACGCATTTGGGTGCCATAAAGAGATTGGAGAGCTTAAACACTTAAATTCAATTCATTTCTAGTTCTTTGGAAGTTTCCTTTTAATGGTCTTAAGCTTAGATTTCACTTAAATTTCAAACTGGGTTTTCACAGTCTGGAAATTTTATTTTTCCATCAAAGTGACAAAACCACCACCCTACACAAGCCGGTGGTCCTGTGACCACCACCCTTCCGGGGGTGGTTCATCGACCACTTCTCGTGTTGGGCGGTGGTTACGAAACCGCCACTTGCATGGGGTGGCGTTCTTTTCCCTAAAAATATAACCTTCAAATAATTCATTTTTTTAATAGTTTTAACTTAAGTTGGTTTTTAATACAATAATAATTTTAACTGAGGGTGTCTTCCATTCATTGGTTGCTAGATTGATAGTATATCTAGTTTGATAACTCAAAATTACAAATGCATAGTTTTTTTTCCATTCAATCATACAACCTTCAACAACATGAAATGTAAATTTTATTTTATTGAACATACTTTGAAATTTCTCCTTTCAACCATAAATACAAATATGATAACTACAAGTTACAATAACATTCTTTTTTTGCAATACAAGAACTTCTAATCCATTTCTTTCAATAAAACTAGTCCTTTCTTTTCCAAATATACATATGTATCTATATTGTAACTTTGAGTACATACAAATTTAGGAGAGTTTCATTTCAAAGCAACTATACAACTTAAGCTTTCTCCTTTCACTATAACATTACAACTTTGAATAAATGAAATATACAAAAGTTTCCTTCAAGCATACAAAAGTTACAATCTTCCACTCTAAGTGGGAATAATATAATGATCAAGTTACAACATAGAGACTTTCAACAAGGCCAAAACACAAGTCTTCTTTTCAATGTCTTCTCCCAACTTCATAGCTTCAATCTTGCATTCTTCAACTCTTCAAAAACTTGGATCATAATACAAAGAAAGGGGGATAGGTGATGCTCTCCACCCAACCTTTAATCCAATAAGAGGAGAAGCCATCCCCTTATTGGCCCGAGCCCCAACCAAAGAACAATGAGGGATCTTGAGCAACATTTGACAACTTTTTACATGAAATGGCTTCCACAAAAACATACAATCCATAAACATACAATACATTCAAATGGACATACTCAACAATATTTACAACTTCCTAAAAACACATAGGCTTGACATCAAGCTAAAAAAGAGCAAGGAATATGGGAACCACCTCCTTTTTCCTCCCAAGTGAAGTAGGAGTTTCACCCAAAGCCTCTATGTGCACAATACAAACAACAAAACATCCTTATCTCTCCCTTGCAAGTATGCAAAAATATGTCCATGTTTTCCTTTTCACTCCCCATAGGTGAAACTCCCAATCACACTCCCTCCAAAATGCATGCCTCACAACTCCCTTTTCCCTCCCCAATTGTCCCATACTTCCATCTATCACTCCCTTCTCAAGGCAAACTACCCAACCACATAAAAACACATTCACAACACTCATACAATATTCAACAAGCACACATTTCTACATCCAAATGCATAAATAAAAGAATGACAAGTAGAGAGTCTACCTCTCCATCAAGCTTCCAAGATCCTTCACTCGAATAAGCTTTTGACACCTTGAGCCAAGCACTATCAAAAGCAACTCCAACAAGCTCCAATTCCAAAAGTGCAAAAGAAGAAAAATAAACAAGTAACCCAAAATCCATCAAATTCAATCAATAAATAGAAATGGGATGTGAGGATGATGAGGTGGCTCCATATAGGATGCCATGTCATCATTCCTCCATTCCAACACACAAGTCAAACACCGTGCCCAATGTACTGATAAATAAATGAACATGTAAGGCATATGACATGCCCACATGACACTCCAACTTGCACACCATGCCTACCAAGGACAAATTAATTGTGGTAAGAAGTAAAGTGCAATTATTTTCACTTTTACACTCCAAAATGCATAAATAAGCCTAAATTTAACTCCCATACAATAGGCATGGTTTTGGGTGAATCTAAGAGGCATGGGACAAGCTTAGCTTGTCCATAAGCCTCAAAAAGCCTCCCAAGTCAAAAATATGAATTTAGAAGTTGGGAAGAGTAGACAAAATAAAATCCAACATGAAATTCAACTTACATCCACAAGATTTCAAGGACCATCTACCCTCATAATTATCCAATTATCACATCCTTATTTTAGTTAACAAATTAAGTTGGATTAGCTAATTAAGACACATTAATAATTACTAATAAAGTGACTAAAATTTCCCAAGAATTAAATACACATAACACAAAATAAAACACACACAAAATTTAAAGGGAAAACATTTCACCCCATGGCTATACATGTGAGGTCACCCCATGGGAAACCTCCTAACTAGGCATGCAATAACACCACATAAACATTAGACACAAGTTGTCAAATTTGGCCATGTTGCAAAACACCCAACATCCTTTTGTGGTTGGTCCCTATCCCCTTTCAATGTATGTGATAAAATATCCCTGCAATACAATAGAATAACTCTCGGCCTCACGCCACATCAACAACATCAAAAATAATATATATAAATAGAAATTGATAATCGTCATCCAAAATTAAGTAATTCCATCATCTATCAACATATCAAATAATTTGATTCTAACATCCATGAGATTATAATTCTACTCGAACATCTAGGGTATAACGTTTCAAGTATAAAATCTAAATAATGCAAATCAACATATATCGATCTGCCTACTAGTGTCATCTAGTGTCTCATAATCAAAATGTGAATCACAACATATCAATAGTCCTAATATTTGCATAGTTTATCATCTATTGCTCAAAATATAATAATAAAATTGTCTAAGTATCAATCCATCAATAATGTAAACATAAGGAAAATAGTGTCGAAGAGGAGTGGGCACTACACCATTAGGTTAGAAATGAAAACTTGCTTGAGAATCATAAAGAAGAGAAGGCTAGGCAAAAAGAGATGGAAGTTGAAATAGGGAGGAGGGAACATGCCTTGAGTGTTGAAGGATCTTGTTTCGATCCTTTTGTTTAGTATATGCCTCCCCATCCACTCATAGTCAAGAAAAGCGGCCTAAAAAAAGAAAGAACATTAAAAAAATCCATCTTCCACCCCTGTTAGTGCCTCCATGCCAACAGAAAATCAGCCCACATTGGATAACCATTGGAAGAAGCAATACAAAGAAACAACTTTTGAATACATTGCTAGATAGTGGTATGATGCAGATATCCCTTTCAATGTTTCCCGCTCACCTTATTACCTAGCCTATGTTTGATTCCATTGTTGTTGTTGGTAAGGGATTTAAAGGCCCTAGTATTCATGACTTGAGAGGATCACTTTTGAAGAAAGAAGTTGCATCCATAGATGAATATTTGAAGAGTTGTACAACATCATGGGCCAAAACAGGATGTACTATTATGTCAGATGGATGGAGTGATGACAAGAATTGCACCATAGTAAATTTTCTTACCTCTTGTCCAAAAGGTACTATGTTTTTGAAATCAGTTGATGCTTCTGATAGGGTGAAAGATGTAAATTTGTTGTTTGAGATTTTTGATGAGATTGTTGTAGAGGTGGGAGTGGAAAATGTTGTACAAATCATAATGAGATAATGCCTCTAACTATGTTCTTGCTAGTAAGATGTTAGAGGCTAAATATAAAGCAATATTTTGCACTCCATGTCCCGCACATTGCATAGACCTCATTCTTGAGAATATAGGAAATAATATTGGATCAAGAGCACCGTAGAGCATGCCAAAACCATCAAAAATACATCTATAATCACTCATGGGCATTGAACCTAATGAGGAAAAACAACGTGATAGAGAACTTGTTAGGCCACCCATCACAAGATTTGCAAAAACTTCCTCACATTGCGATCTCTTATTTCCCAAGCACATAACTCAAAAAGATGTTTTTGAGTGATGAATTGAATGCATCAAAGGTGAGTCGTAAAAAATGGGAAAGACACAAAAAGAAACTTTTTGACAATTTATTTTGGAAAAAAACATCAGAGATTGTGAAAATTGTCGAGCCTCTTGTTAAGGTGTTGCGGTTGGTGGATGGGGAAAAATTAGCCATGGGATATATTTATGAGGTTATGAATCGGGCGGAAGCGAGATAAGGGCAAGCAACGAAGACATGGTAACTAAGTATGTGCCTTTATGGGAGATTATAGATAATAGATGGAATAATCAACTCTATCGCCCTATACATGCATTTGGATATTTCCTAAACCCAAAATATCATTACAGAGCTCATCTTAGAGAAGATCAAAGAAGAGAAATAAAAGATGGTTTGTATGGGTGCCACAGAGTGCATGGTCCACGATGAGATGCAACAACTTGATGTTCACCAACATATCAGTTTCTTCAACAAAGCCACAGATACCTTTGGGAAAAACCTTTGCAAAGATTGCAAGGGATGTGGACCAACAGGTAAGCAATTCTAAGTTTTTTTAAGTTCATTTGATTAAACTTTTTAATGAATAATCATGAATTTTTAGCATAAGACACAATCTAATTTGTTGAATTATGCTTTAAGTTATAAGTTTTACTTTTAATTTTTAACTTTGTGTTTTTATCATCATTGTTTAATAATTAAACATTTACATGTTTTACTACAGCACATTGATGGGATTCATTTGGTAGTCAAGTGTCCTCAATTGCAAAAGTTTGCAATCGGGATCTTGAGACAAACTTATAGTGCTTTTCGGGAGTGCAATGCAACCGATCCATATTTGAGTGGATTCACACGTAGAAGAGAAACCGTTTGGAATAACAACAATTAAATGATCTTGTATTTGTGTAGTACAACCTTCAGCTAAGGCGCAACCAATTGCTAAACCAAAGACCTGATACAAATCCCATTGTCTTGGATGATATAGATCCAACCTTAGATTGGGTAGAGGAGAGTCAGCCAACAAAGTTTGATCCCGATGACTTGGGGTGGATGGGTTTGGATCAAGATGATGAGCCATTAGAAACACCACCACCACCGTCACGAGACATAGCACGCACTATTTACACTCGTCTTTACTCCCATGCTAATACGGTTGTTATGAGATGTACCTAATGATTTGGATGGAGTGCAGTCGAAAGCTAGAGGCCGGTGATGATATTGATGAGGATGACACTAAGGATCCAATTTTCAATAAGCGGTGCAAAGTTTGATAATTGATCATTGATGTCATATAGTTTATCCTAGAGTTTTGTAACTTGTATTATCCTTAATGTATCAATGATCATGAAATGTTTTTTTGGAGTCTTAGACTATCGAGGCCATTTAGAGCCTAATTGTTTATGTATTTTGTTTGAGAATCTCATATATGATATTGTAGACACTAGTTTTTGGTGTAATGCCCCTCCATCATCTCACATTCATTCAACCTTCCCTCTCGCTTTTCTTTTCCTAAATTTGAATAAATTTCATCCATTTACTCACCCAAATTTTAATTAATTAATGGGCTCCATATAAACCCATCTAATAATTAAAATTTGGCATTATCTCATATATCTCAAAATTATTCAATCCATGGGAAATAATATACCCATCCAACATCCCACTCTTAATTTCAAAAATGGAATCTATTATTTCACCTAACTATGTCAATCATACTCCCCACTCCATATCACATCCTTATCTTTTTAACCTCATAAGTCAAATTGTGAGCCCCACTGAATCACATCACCTCTTTTAATCAGGTTACTTTACCCAACCTTGATTACCTAATGACCCACAATCTAACCTCACCCCTAGGCTATAAATATGGGCCTTCTCCCCTCAAAAGGATAAGTTGGAAAATTTGGGAAAATGTTGTTTTGAATTTTAAGCCTCTTGTTTATCATAGTATCCTCATGATGTCCTTGTAATGACACTGGAATCCCCATAATAATTTGCTCATGATTTCTTGGTTCACGTAGCGTGGTCCATGTTGTCACGTTGTGTTTGGATCAGATCAGTAGCACCATCTACATACCAACATCGTTAAGTTCCTTTGATCATCAACTTGCATGTTGTTGTTGCCCTCAAAATCCCCCTCATTTTCCAAGTTAAGTTTTGAAAATTTTGAGTTGGTGTCTTCGAGAGATGTCTGAGAAAATTGAGAAGTCTGGAGAGATATAAAAATTCGTGCTTTGAAGTCATTGGTGCTTGGTTTTAATCTCACCCTTTTCACTTGAAAATTCTTCAGTCTTCGCAGTTTGAAGTATTTTCTATTTCCATGTCTGTATGCTTGAAAATATTTTCCTTAATTCGAATGTCATTGTCAATCCTTCTTTTTGGCTAAGGATCACGTCGAGCCTTGTGTCATTTACAATTTTCTTCCTGTGAAAAGCAATTTGTAATCTGGGCATGAATGGTGGAGTTTTTCCCCTTCATTTTATCTTTTACGGGCGTATCTTCCCTGTCAATTTTTGCCCCAACATCCATGGGTATGTGGACATCTCTAATTGGATGCGGCATGGTGGGTTTATCTCTTAAACTTGTCACTTTTGTTATTTTTTGCAAAAGTGTCAAATTGGCCCCGTGGCTTGAAGGATCTGAAATTTGAAACAAGTGGTGGCGAAAAGGCGGGTCGTTTTTGTGTTTTAATGCTTTAAAGGTCAAAGGTGGAAAGGTGGGTCCTTTTTGTGTTTTGAGGCATTATGGCGAAAGGCGTAAAATGTAAAAATAATGCCTAAGGCCCGCAAAGGGACACGTGGCCATTTTTAAGTCAAAAGCGAGAGGCGGGTTGTCGAGACACTTTAGGAATTTTGGCTTTGTTTCCATAAAGGGCTTAAAGTTATAAAGTGACCCGCGACCCCACTCATGCCAAGGGATAAAGTCAAATGTTGAGCCCGCATTGAAAGTCAAAGTGTGAAAGTGGGTCGGCGGAGCATTTTGAGTTATTGAGTTTTTTGTTGAAAAGAGTTAAAATTGTAAAAGTGAGTCACGACTCCATTGCCACTCAAGTTAAGACACGTGTTAAGCCTATATCGGAGGTGGATGGGTGGAACAAAATGTCTAAAATTCACAATCTCTATAAAAATCCCCATGCCCACTTCAAGCTAAATCTCTTCCACGTGGACAACCCATTTTTAAAGTTGTGAAAAAGCGGGTTAATGGTTGCGATTCAACGCGTCTGGTTTTTCCACCATACATGGAAATAGTAGAAGCGTTCAAGAATTCAAAACGTTGGATTCTTGAGCGATTGGCACCTCTAAACTTCGTAATCAATCATTTCTTCTTGAGAACTTGAAACACTTCTTTTAATTCCTAATTAATTCTTAATCTTTTGATTAAAAGTCCTAATGAATGTAACCATTTTTGGAAGCTATTTAGTGGGTTCTTCTACGCCATTGTTGAGGGTTAGATCCTACTACTCAGTAGATGCAATAGATTCAAAAGTAATCAATACAAATTTTTCCCTTTCTTCCTTTGTTATTCCTTCTTTCCTTGTTCGAATTTGTGAATCATCCATCTTTGCATGATAAGAAACTCGTGTTCTTGTTAACACGATTTTGGGAATCATTATTCTTTATCACACTCTCTCCATTCTTCTTCAATAAGGGAACACGTATTAATCCTCGACAGCGTGGTTAAAACCACCGAGGAATTTAATGCTTCTAAGATTTACTTTGTCATGAAGCAATCCCCACATAAAATATCCTAAGAGGTTTCTATCCCCTAGTGTCTTTGAGTTTGCTTGAGATTTTATCATTAGGTTTCCGAGATCACTATGAGGAGCTCATCATCTACTTTGTGCCCGTATCAGTCATCACCATCTCCAAGGTACTAAGCCCTTGCATATTCGACGTTGTTTTGTGTTTATTGATTTCTCGTACACTAATATGGACATGAAGCAAGAAACTTTGATCAACATTTGGCATGCCCGGTGGGACCAGACACAAGTTTTTGGTCACACTTTTTTTTTCTCACCTCGTATAGGTGTCAGTAAGTATAACAATTATTATGTTTCATAGTTCTTGACAATCTAGATATATGTTACACATATTTCATTTTTCTAACTCACTTGTTTCCAGGGTTTAGTATTATCTCCCTCCGTGTGGTGTCATCTTTACATTAAGTGGTGTAGGTCGTCTGGGAGGTAAGTGCTTCTGGTTTTTAATCGTCTTGTTATTTGGTCATTCATAGTTAGTATCGATTGTATTTTTATCATTAATCATAATAATATAATAATATTAAATAAATAAATAAATAATAAAAAAAAAGGTTCTATTATCCTAAACTACCCCACCCTACCTAACACCCCATTCAACTCTCTACCCAACTCCCATTTTGTTTCCCTCACCACCGAGCTACCATATCCATTTCCTCACTCCTCTCAACCCACACGAGCTTCCTACCTCATTACCCAACCTACCACCTCTTCCTTCCATATCACTCCCGAGCTCCCATCTCCCCTTGACCTCTACCAACACACACCTCCACACCAATCCTTTCCGCTTCACCACACCCATCTCTCTCCTCTCCTCGCCACTCCTCACTCCATAATCTAATCCCATCTCCTTTTCACTCCACCGAGCTACCATCCCCACACATCAAGTTCTCCACTACACCCACACCGATCCCATTCCAACTCCACCGCCCACTCCTTGTCAACCTATTCAATTTACTCCACATCCCCTTGACTTGGCTCCTTGAATGAGTCATCACCATTCCTTTCTGCAACACACCATCTTCCTTCTAATCACCTCCCTTCAACTTTTATCCAATCTGAGCCACTCGGCTCACCCTTCCATCCAACTCGATCTCTGTCCATCCTATTCCATAGTTTGGCCCTCTATCTGACTCAACCCATTTACAATCCTTACCTGCACTATAATATGAGCCATCATCTCCCTTTCTCACCGCTCCACCCCATTCACAACTCTCATTTCCTCGAGTGATCTCCCATCCATCCACTGAGCCCACGTATGACCTCCACGATAGTCTAGATAAAGTGAAGAAAGTGAATATCCATGTAGACTTGTAAGATTCCAATTCTTACTACTTTCACCTATTTCCAACGTGGTTTCAAATTCATGAAAAATCTCTGTGGGTCATGACTATGAAGTCTTTTGTTTAAACAATTATCAATCCTTTTCATCACATTTGTAAACGTGTGCACGTAGCACCATAATCATTCATACTTTTCCCGTTTAGATTTTCTGTGATTCTCATTATGTCATCATGCATGTAAAGAGCCCCATCCATGTTTAATATGACCAACCGCAAAGAAATGTCGAGAGATCATAGTCTCGTAAGATATTCTCGGCTTCACAAATTTCTACCTAGAAAAGACTGGGTCCACAACTCGATCCCAATCCCTGGTTCTTCTTCCTTCCCGAACTCAGCTTTCTCCCACTCACTCATCTCCTAGCTTGGTCATTCCCATCTTCCACCCAACTCTATCCTATCTTTCCTTCATGGCTCACTACACTCACACTTGAGTGAGTCTCTCTACACCGCCCACCGAGCTATACTGGTCATCCCCTTCTCCCACTTGGCCATCCCACTTGGCTCCACACTTCCCACAATCCCGACCTCTCATTTCGAGCCACTTGATTTCACCCAATTCTCCTCACCAAGCCATCTTGGCCACCACATCCCACCGACCTATTCCCTTTCACGTTGACCAATCACTCCCCATTTCCACTACAAGCCAACCACCCAATCGACCACTTTTTAACTCCAAGTCAACTGATTAATTCACCCACCAAATTGATTGACTTTTAACACTACATTATTTATAAGTTTCAATTTCCACATCATCTATTTTGTCTATAATAAGCCATTTATCTCGAATAGTCCATATCATTTATTTGGTCCATCATAGTCTCCCCTTTAGTCTATTTCATTTATAGTACTTATATGAGTCTATAGTCTCTCATTTAGTCTATTCCATCAGTTGGTCTAGCTTTTCATTAAGTTTATATTAATCTACATATTATTGTCCATTATTCAAATTGTTTTTATACATCTTGCAATTTTGTAGCCTTATATATATCATATATTGGTTTATATATATATATATATATATATATATATATATATATATATATATATAGTTTTCATTTCCCTTAACGCATGTTGTTTTCTTTTAATTTCTTATCTAGCGTTAGCTTTCTTAGCTTGTTTCATATCATCTCATTTGAACATTGGAGTACAATTTATTAATTGTATCTATCATATGTTTATAATCGTATTATTTGATTATTCTCTTTTTTCTTTTGCAGGTGACCACTTTGTGGCTATGCTTACCTCATTTCACTATCAAAGACATATTTTATAATGTTTACACAACCCAACTACATCTCTCCGAGATCATTAGTAATACTACTCATCGTGATCAAGTGCTTCTTTAGTATTTGTTGTCATTTGATGATATCACATATCACTTTACAAGACATCACTTTGCAACTTGTCACTTGATTGTTTAAAGCATACTCTTTATTTGCCTCAACTTTCTATCAGATAAAAAGGAAAAATGATATACCTGTATTATTCAATTTTCCCTATTTTCTCTTTTCTGCATGGTAATTTTCCTTTCCATGGGTGATTTTTTGCATCAAACTTCATATTTTGACTTTGGTCTAAAAATGAACCTCATGCATCCTACCTGCTCATATAGCTTAAATAGGGGTTTAACTCTCTGCATCACATATTTTATCACACACTGCCTGAAATCTCACAAATTAATCAACACACCAAACATTCCTTTCACCTGGTTCACTGATTGGGATTTGATCACCCAACAAGAAACCATTTCAAGACATTTTCAGCCATAACTTACCTGAAACCAAACATAGTTTACCTTCTTCTAGGTCCTCTTCCAGCCATTTTATTTTTCTTCACACACGTGTTCTTAATCAAAAAGAAAAAAAAAAGAACAAAAAAATTATTTGCCTCACTTGTTTGTTAATATAACAATAATTTTCTTTTTTTTATGCCTCGTAATTACGTGATCCACCACTAGAAAAATGGAACACAACCTCGCCTCACATAGTGCTTCATCCCGACCACTTACCACCTCAACAACTTCATCCTCCATGCCTCTCCCTACCTCCCTCACAAGCACCCATTCTCTCACCAATATACCTCATCCAATATCTTTCGGTCATACTTGGTATTAGACCATCATTCCATCCCATCTAGGCCAGCCACTCCACCTTCTGTCAGATCAGAGCTTGTTGGTACTCTCATCTTCCTCTTGGTGATCCGAATTTCAAAAATTCTTGACGCCAATCCTGTGGCTCTTCAAGACTATCTTCTGAAAAGATACATACAAATTCCTCTAGATGGCCCACCGCTTCAACAAGTTTACCCTTACAATACTAGTTCTGAAATTATTCCATCCACAACCATATGTGATTTGGCTTCATCCTCTATCAACCCACCAACCCACCAAACTACTCAAATAGTCACACCCATTCCACCTAATCTTCCCCAAATCAACACAACCATTATAACTACCATCCCCATCACTACTACAGCCACAACTATCACCAGTACTCTTATCCAACCTCCCCATGTGTCATATCCTTTATCTCGAACAAAAATTCCTCTCACATCACAAGTCTATGCCATTACTTCTCAACTTCCTCCGATAATCCCTTTGCAACATGCAGTGTCACTTCTAGTCTATCAACCCATCTATACCCATATCCCCACTCAACAATTGCCACAACAATCTGCCTAGTCCCAACAATCGTACCATGCTCCTATTTCTCACCAAAAACATTCTATCAACCTCCACCTCAACCACAACCCATAATTTACACTCACCCATATCAAGTTCCTCAGACACCCACACATCCACAAGTTCAACCACCACCTCTTATTTCTCAACCAATAATTCCTAATGATCCCATGTAGATCTTAGTAAGTCGGTTAGCCAACCTAGAGGCCACTACGTTAGGGTCCAAAGTCACATTGTCTTATGAACAAATATGTAACGAACCCATTCATCCATCTGTGCCAATGAAACCATATCCTCCACACTAGGAATTGCCAAAGTTTTCCAAATTTAATAGCAAAGAGGACCCTCAACAACATCTCCGAGCATTCAAACATGTGTGTTATCTTATCGCACATGACCAAGATTTGATGCTCCATACATTCCCCATGTCTTTGGCTGGCCCTGCCTTAGATTGGTATAATAATATTCCCCAATATTCCATATTTTCTTTCTCTCATCTTGTGCAATTATTTCTCAAGCATTTCTCAATTAATATTGCACATAAGGTAACCATCAATGATTTGTATACCATCCGCCAATTTGAAGATGAATCCATCATGGATTTCATCACACGATGGCACAATATTATAAACCAATTATCTTTTCCTCTTCCTCAAAACGACCTAATCGATCTTTGCATGCTCTTGTGTGAAGCATATTTCATCAAATTTGCAAATTCAATCATTTCACACTTTTGAAGAAGCTTTCACCATGGCTCGCAAGCTTGAGACACGTGCCCTCGAATAGGGGCATTTAAAATTAAAGTCAAATAAGCCCAAAACAGAATTTTTTAGACCATCCACATCAAATGATAAGTCAAAGACAACTGCCAATGTTGTCATTGTCAAATCATCTCCTACATCTACATCTACTACAATAGCCCAACAATGATTCACATGACCAACACCCACTTATACTCCTCTGGGAGAATCATATAGCACCATATTTGAAAAATTAATAACAACACATTTGATCATGTTTCCACCTATCCGATCAGTTGATGAATCTAGACCAAGACCTATGTGGTATCGTGAGGACCATTACTGTAAATACCATCAAGTCCGAGGACATGACATAGAGAGATGTCATACTTTCAAGGATTGGTCCAAAGACTCATCGATCAGGGAGATCTTCAAGTAGATAACCCAAATGCTTCACCTAATCAACCATTAGATATTTTTAAACAACCATTTCCAAATCATACACCCACATCGACAAGTCAAACTACCACTACTTCTATATCTCAAACTCCCAATACCCACACCATAAACACTATCCACGTTGGTGATAAAGATCCAACTTCATCCACAAATTTACCTTCTTCATCAACCATTACATCCGTCCCCTTAGACACTCTCCTTACATCCACAAACTCATCAACATTCATCTCCATACCAACATCAGTCACGTCTATACATCCACTTGGTGCCTCTTCCTACACCCATGCCTATTTCCACACCTACCACCCCTTCCCCATTTACAAATATTATTCTGTTTTGTCACTTCTTACACCTACTTCATCAAATCCAATTACCTTACTAGAAATCATTCCACCTTTACCCATTATCCCATCCTTAGCATCACTTCCAGTCCCTCTTTCGCACTTTTACCAACACCTACTACATCTACTATTATACATTCATCTATCTCACCTTCCTCTTCCATGGCCATGTCATTACTTGATGATTTTTGGAAAGCATTCCAACTTTCCCGACTTCAAATTATCATCCCATTTCCTCTATACAATCAGATACTCACACATCTAATCAATCCCACTCATATCCATGTCAATATCATCTTTAGTTCCTCCTATGTAGAAATTCTTTTCATTCCTTCCAACAATCCCCATTCACAGACAAGATTTAGACCCCCATTTCCCAAATGTCCTCCTTCACATCCCCGTCGAAAAGTGGACCTCACTATCCCCAATACCAATTCCCTTGAAGCCACACCATCTTCTTCTATTTTAGGACCACACCCCTCATCATCCTCTTCCATTTTGGGAGCATCCCCTTCATCAATAACCCACACTACTAATAGAGCAACACAATGACCCTTTTCAACCAATATCTTAAACCGAGTCAAAGGCATCCACATCCTCCACCAATATCCTACATCAAACACATTCATCTCCCCTTCCCAAATCTAAGACAACGTCAAAAGCTATCATTACACCACAACATGTCCAGGCATCATCCCAAAGTCCTCCGTCGATAACCTCAGGATATTATACCACCATGTTTCATCAACTACTCCAAGCCTCAATGATCACCTTACCACCAATTAAATATTTTGACCCAAGCATGCCAAGGCCATCATGGTTTAATTCTAATCTTTGTCTACACATTTCACCATGCCCTTGGACATGACACTGAACACTGCAAAGCTCTCCAAGCCATTGTGCATCATTTTGTCAATGAAAATCTTAATGATGAAAAACCAACTCTATCACCAACCCCACCAACCCCGCATCCCAACATGCATCTGTTAAAACATCTAGACCACCCCTTTCATTAAGAAATCCGTCATTACTCGCCACCAAAAGAAGATACAACAATGACATCACAAACATACTACCAAAGGAGGATGATCCTAAGGATCGTCCTCCCCTTTTAATCAAAGTTATTAGATAACCACCCGTTCGAGACCATATAATCCTGACTCCACCTCACCATCCACTCCAAATAATTTTTTTCGCTATCCCTCCTCCTAAGGAACTTGTGCCTCTCCACACCCCTACCATGACCAAAGGTTTTCATGCTGCTCCTACCACTCATCCCACATCAACATCTTCATCTTCTTCTAAAGCCAAGGTATATATTCGCCACCCGAATCCTACTTCCATCGAACACATCATTATTAAAAAACTTCATCAGGCTCTAGTCAAAATGTCACTTTATGAGCTCATTCAAAGCTCTCCACACCACAAACAGCTCTTATGGAAATTTTGCAACACATCCGATATCATCTGATGAGCCCCAAACCTTTTTGTGCTTTAGCTCACACCTTCGCAACATCTGCCACCGTATCATTTGAGAGTTTAGAAATCCCCAAGATACCACAAGAAGAGCATGATCTACCTCTATTCATCATAGTCCACATCAATGACACATGCATCCGATCTAACGAACCATGATTGATAATGGTGCCAGTATCAATATCATTTCTTCTCATACCTTCAATCAACTCAAATTACCTAATACCATTGTTGCCAAGTCTCCTACCATTCTTCATGGATTTAACGATGTTGTCACTCCCCCATTAGGAATGGTTGTCCTTCCCATCTATGTTGGCCATAAACTCCTCCATGAGATCTTCTACATCATTGAAGGAGAATTCCAATATAATATTTTACTTGGATGTCCTTGGATTCATGCCATGCATTATGTCCCATCTACTCTCCATCGATGTATCAAATATGAACATGAAGGGACCATTTATGCTCTTCTGGCCGAGGTCCCTCCTTCCAAGACATGTCACATGATCTATAGACCTAAGGATGTCCTTGTCCCCAAAACTAATTTTTCTTCTAATGCATCCACCAGTTCTTTTGTACCTCCATCCACATTACCCCATAATGGATCCTCTGATACTATAATGCAAAATCTTTCTTTAGGGGAATATCAACTCCTCACTCTCAATACCCTTCCTTCTCCCAATCACCCTCGGCTGCCCTGAAAGCCCCTATGTATCAATCAAATGTTGGGGAAATTGTCTCATTTGGCCCTTCTTCTCTCAAAACCAACTTAGTCTATGGTGGCCTTGATCAACCTTCTTCTCATACTGAGAATCACCTTCATGCCAAATGATATACATGTGATTTCAGATTTCTTAGTAAACCATCCTTCACGCTCATACATACCTCTATCATTGTGCATGGAAGGGGTTTGGCTTGGGATGTTATGAACAAGGCCCTCACGACAATATCTTTACCCAAACCCATGAATCATGTCAAAATTTGGCTTGGGATATAAATATTCCTCCATCCCCCTTCCGACACATCTGCATCTTCTCCCATCCACCTTGATTCATCCACTTCTTCTCCATCTAACTACCTTACTAATTCAGAGGACACTTCTTCTCCATCTGACTATCCTACTAATTTAGATAATATCTCATCTCCATCTCGACTATCCTACCAGTTCAGATAATACCTTCTCTCCATCCAACTATCTTATAGATCCAGATCTAGATGACACTGTCCCTATTCCCCTAATTTTTTTTTTTGATTTCCACCATTTCTCTTGGACTGGTTACTTACCAAGTTGAAAAGAAATGGTATTTTCCCCTTAAACAAGAGATGGTAGAGGAATATTCCCCTATCATTGACATTCTTCAATGTGATGATGATACTTCCATTCTTTCCTACATGGGGGCCGAAGGTTCTCATATCTAGAAAACCCTTCCTCCTGACATGTCCAATCTCTTAAATGAATCCACTATTGACATTACTATTGGAACTCCTCAAGAGCCCCACATCCTTAAAGTAGGCTAGTCTTTGAAACCTCAAGAACTCAAAGCCTTCACCTCATTCTTATCCAAACATAACCAATGATTTTGCATGGTCATACTTGGACATGCCAGGTCTTGATCCCTCCATCATTGTCCATAACATCATTGTCATCCCCAATGCTAGACCGGTTAAGTAGAAGCTTCGCCACATTCATCCTCAAATTTCTATTCTTGTGAAAGAAGAATTGCAACGTCTTCTTTCTGCCAACTTCATCATCCCCATTGATTATCCCCAATGGGTTTCTAACATTGTACCATCGTTAAAGCATCTGGAAAGCTTTATATATGTACTAAATTTTGAGATCTTAACCTCATTTTCCCTAAAGACAATTTTCCACTTCCAAATATTGATCAACTTGTAGATCTTACTACGGGACATGAGATGCTTTCTCTAATGGATGGTTTTTCTAGTTACAACCAAATTTTGATTGCACCGGAAGATCAACACAAGACATCCTTTATCACCCCATGGGGTACCTTTTGTTATCTTGTCATGCCCTTTGGTTTAAAGAATGCTGGGGCCACATATCAATGAGCCATGATGTATATCTTTCATGACCTCATACATCAAACTGTAGAAGACTATGTTGATGACCTCTTGGAAAAATCTAGACATTGATGTGATCATCTCTCGTCCTTGAGATCCTTTTGAACGTCTCATTCGTTTCTTCCTTTGCCTCAATCCAGAAAAGTGTGTTTTTGGAGTTCTTACTGGGAAAATCCTTGGCTTCATTGTCTCTATCAGGGGCATTGAGGTTGACCCCACAAAAATCAAAGTAATTCTTGAAATGCCCCCTCCTTCCAATCTCAAGTAGCTTTATAGTCTTCAAGGCCGACTCCAATTTGTTCGTCATTTCATATCACAACTTTCTAATCAATGTCATCCCTTTCATCACCTTCTTTGAAAAGACATAAATTTTGATTGGGACCACAACTATCAAAAGGATTTTGAAGATCTTAAGTGATACCTTTTATCTCTGCCGGTACTCACACCTCCACGCGAGGGGGAGCCCTTTTATTTATATATCTCTGTAACTGATCATGCTCTAGGAGCTATGTTGGCACATTGTGATGGCCAATGACATGAACATGACATTTACTATATCAGCCGTGTTTTTTGATGTATGAAACACGATACACTGAAGCTGAAAAATTATGTTGCACTTATCTTTTTGTTACATGAAACTTCGACACTATCTTCTTAATCACAAAACCTATATTGTTACTAACTTCCAACCTCTCAAAGTAATGCATTCTAAGCCATATCACAATGATTGTATCACTCGATGATTTCACTCATGACTGAGTTTGACCTAGAATTCATTCCTCAAAAAGAATTAAGGGTCAAGCTATCACTAACCAATTAGTAGAATCCCCTCTTCCCAATACAGCAACCTCCTCATGATCACTTCCCGATGAATCAATCAATCAGTTTCATCATGATCCCCTTAAAATGAATCTTTTCTTTGATGGTTCTAAATGCCAACAAGGGGGTAGGTGTTGTTCTCATTCCTCTTGGAGATGCCCCTATCTCCTTAGCATTCAAATTAGATTTTGAATGTATAAACAATATGGAAGAATATGAGGCCCTTATACTAGGACTAGTGTTGGTTAAATATTTTGTCCAAAATATGAGGTTCAACCACATATATGGGATAAAATGAACTAGTAAAAAGAGGTCACTGCATGCTAATCTAAAACACAAAAATTATATATATGTATTCAACACTAATATAACCATTCTCATCATATGGGATGAAATCTTTGAAATCCACATTCACACGATTCAAGGATATTGCTTTCGTAAATGAACTAGGTTAGAAATTGTTACGATGAAAGAAGTAGAAAGGAAATGGGAGAAACGTATTTTCATCGAGTAAACACTGAGCACTAAATAATCATACGAGTTTTAGATCATAAATATAATGTCCAGATAATTAGAACTCCTAAGATTCTATGCTAAAGAATAGCTTAAGATCATGAACATAAGAACACTATCTTTAGTAAGATATATTCCACAACACAAAGTCTAGAATAATATCAAATCCTATTCTTCAAAATGATTGAAAGGAAACACAAAGTTTTTCTCCTTTCCAATAGCCCCTAAATATTCCAAAATTCTCGATGACCCTTTGGAATGCAAAAACATCCCTTATTTATAAAAAAGAAGTAGAGATAAAATAGGGCAGATCCTAAAAAGTAGCGATTTAACTAGAGTTCGGTTTTGCATGATTCTCACGCAGAGATCAAGTCAAAATATTGATTCAAAAATGACGAAAGGCAGAAATGAAAAAAAGACATGTCAATTTCAAGATTGAAATGACATGAAACGTTGGGACTTAACTCAATCGTCATCCTCTTTTGCTACTTCCCTTTTCTTCCTCCATTTGTCTTCTGTCGGTTTGCTCGACATTCTTGAACTTCCGAATTATGCGGAAGAACAAAAGAGTCCGACACACCGAGGAGGATGTTGGAATATCTGAAAGTCGATGTGTTGAAAATGTCGGAACTTCTTGAAAAACCCGACACATCTTGGCAATGCCGGAACTTTTGGAAAAGCCGCATTAATGTTTTTGGTTCGAAATAGTGGAAACCTCGACGCTTGTGTTGATGACGGGAATCAAATGGGAAACCCGGCACTAAATGTGGAAATCAGAACTTTGAGAAACCTCGACGCCTCAAACTTTGGATACACTTCGTGTCTTCGACTCTCTTAAAATCTTCAAAACCCGAGAAAAAATAGGGTTTTTTTCATTGAATTCCAAAACATGCAATCTCCTTTTTTGTCATTCATGTTCCATGCATATAATAAAACTTGGAAGAAATAGCACCAAGTGGTAGTCTCAGAAGAGATAAACCCTAGAACCTAAAACCCTTTTCAAAATAACTCCATTAAAGAAGAAGGAAGGAAAACCCTCAAAAGGTGAGAAATTGAGAAGAAACCGCGTGCAATCGATCCGTAAAACCAACTCTAGAGCTTATGTTACCATCGCGAGAAAAAAGAAGGGAGAAAGAAATACCATAAATCCCTCACGAAATGGAAAATCAAGCAATAATTCAATCGGGCAAGGCGATTGTATGTCGGGTTTCAAAATCAGAAGAGCATGCGCGAAAAATCCACTAATTAAAAATAAGTCAGGTATAAAATGACGTGGAAATCTGCGTATTTATAAGAAAATTGGCAATTAATACACTTGGGCTAATGCCAATTCACCGACAACTCGGTATGAATTCCATGTCGGCATGTTTGAGAGGTCCGAAAACCCGACACGAGGGGACTTAGTGCATTCGGGTTTCTATCGTAAAGCATGAGGCGCAAACATGAGGTGTTTAGATGTTACATAGCTCCGAAAACCCGATCAAAGGACTAAGCGGACTTCGGGCATCGGAAAGCATGAGGCGAAACATGTTTTAGGTAAGGCATGTTCATTCCTGCACGAGGTCCGAAGGTAATTTTCACAATAGGAAGCGGGTTTCGGGTTTGAAGACACAAGACATAAAGCATGTTAAAACTCATGTCGACTGTTGGTAAAACCCGAAAACCCGAAATTCAAAAGAGGCCATAATGCAAAATCAACTTCAAAATTTCGTATGGGTTATCTAATCATTTTGTGTAAACTCAAAATTTTAGATAACAACTAGAAAATTCGTTGTCTTTGTAGGCATCCATATTGAAATTTATGGCGATTTTGAACTAGTAATAAAGCAAGTCACATGAGTTTATCGTTGTAAAGTTTCTCATCATTTTCTTAAAGCCTTTGATTCTTACACTATTTAACTAGTCCCTCGATCAACCAATCTTTTCACCGATACAATCACATCCCTCATGGAACTTATCCCTTGGAAAATGCAAGAGCCCAAGCTTTTGGTCATTATACATCATCGTAAACAACCATTTTATGACATACCTTAGATTCATCTTGTCGAACCTAATTCATCAGATCTATGGTATTCTCAAATCTTTGATTATTTATCCAAATCCATCACTCCTCTTGGTATTTCTAAAAATGTTAGGAAGTCTTTTATCCAACGTGCTACTCATTATGTGATCCTTGGCAATATTATTTATAAGCGCGGGTTTGATGGTATCCTTCTCCAGTGCCTTAAATACCATGAAGCCTCTTAAGCTATCCAAGAAGTCCACGATGGTATCTATGGTGGGCACTTTAGTGGGTTATCTGTTTCCAAGCGCATTCTTCACCTTGGCTATTATTGGCCTTCTCTTAACCATGATTTTGTGAGTATGTCAAGAAGTGCGTAAGATGTCAACAACACTCTAATCTTATCCGTATTCCTAGCCAAGCTTTACAACCTGCCTAAGACCTATGGCCCTTTTCAAAATGGGGTCTTGATCTTATTGGTCTGATAAATCCCTGTTCATCACAACAACATCATTCTATCATCACTGCTATAGAATATTTCACTAAATGGGTGGAAGCAATCCCACTCACCTCAACTAAATCTGGCCCAATCATCAATTTTATATATCAACACATCATTTTTCACTTTGGTGTTCCACATAAACTTATTATGGACAATGGGAAGTCCTTTAAAATAAGGATCTTAAAAAAATTGGTGATGCATTTAATATCCAACTTAGATTTTCTTCCTCGTATTATCCTCAAGATAAAGGCCAAGTTGAGGCCACTAATAAAACTCTTGAAATATCTTGGCCAAGACTATCGACCAAGCAGGTTGAAATTGATTTCTCCAACTTCCCTTTTCTCTATGGGCCTATGCAAACTAGCATTCACACCTTTATAGGGGCCACTCCATTTTATCTTATGTATGGATCCGGGGCCCTTCTCCCCCTTGAAGTTAAAATTCCATCTTTACACGTGTCTCTACGCAACTTCATTTTCGATGAAGATTTTCCAAGAACATCTAATGCAACTTGATTTATTAGATGAGCATCACCTTCTCACTCTTGAGCACCATCATGTTTATCAAGAGCGTGTCTAAGCGTGCTTTATAAAAATACATCAAAGAGTGTGATTTTAAAATAGGGGACCTTGTTTTAAAGGAAAATCATAACGTCACTACCTTAGAAAGGAGCCAATGGGGAAAATTTAATCCCAACTGGATCAAACCATATATTATCACGCATAAGTATGGGTCTGGGGCTTATCATTTGGCTTCCCTTAATGGTAAACTAGAGATCGAACCCCTTAATGCATTGCACTTACGACCATTCTATTGTTAGTACATGCACCTATGAGCATAGTCCTATCTTTAGACCATGTCTCCACCATTAGCCCCTTTCGTCTATCATGGTAATGATATGAATTATGTGGTCTACCATCACTGCTTTGATATGACCTTGAATATGAGTACCATGACTCTACTCATAACATATTCATTATGGATAAGTTCTCCCATTTGGTGAGAACCCCATAATCATTACATCCATCACCCTCTCATTCTCCTATGGTAGTCATGCAAAGGGTCCATGGGTGTCTCTTGTACATTCATCATCCCCTCCTAAGTGGTCTACTTAGCTATTCCAGATCTCCCCCATGTAAAGCTAAAATTCATGCATGTAAAAAGAAAAATCAAAGTTATTAAAAATAGACTGATCCTTGAAGGACAATTTTTTTGCAAAACACAACAAAAAAGAGAGAGAGAAAAAGGAAAATAAAAATAAAAACATGCAAATCAAAGTCAAAGAAACATCATAAGAAATAGACCGATCCCTTAAAGGATTACTATTATATATATTATTATTGCCATCCATATTATGCATATAATAGACCACACCCTCGAAGGATGGCTACTCTTTTGTTATGGCATTTAGGAAGACTTCCCACTTTGATCAACCTTCTTTTTATCAACATTCCCAGAAAGCTTCCTGCATTGATCAAATTTCTTCTATTATTGTTCTTTCCCTTTCCCAGAGTTGGGGCATAGACTTAAGGAACACCACCTTTGGAGAACCTTCTTCCCACATACAAGTTACATCTCAAATCCCTAGTCATGTCAATATTAGGTTTATGAGAATATTTCATCCATATTTCCCTCATGGTATTTTGGTATAACTAAATATCGTTGGTTATGTGTTAACACCTGCTATTGGTTGCAAGTGCAATGCCTTGAGTGGTACCTTATTTTGTTTACCTCCTATCTGGTTGAAGCATGGTTTTCTTGCATGCCCCTTGTTACGGTCATGTGACACTCATCTCCTCAAATTCATCTTTCATCATAATCACATTCTTCGAAATCAAATTTCAAATCATAAATCTGCATCCATATATTTACTCCTAAGGATGTCCCTTATTAGCATCATCCATAAAATCATGAAATCAATTACTATTTCTACACACTCTCTTTGATACACTATTCGGTTTGGGAATTCTACTTGATCTCTATTGTAGTTTGTGAATTCTACTTGAGAATATCTCTCAAGTAGCATTCATTATCCAATAGCTCCTCATCCCCCACCATGACCAATGTGACCTTTCTCCATCCATCCTCTTGCATTGTCCTTATCTTCTTGCTAATTATCAACCCATTACCCTTCTCATCACTCTTATTCATGTCTATCACCTAGCACAGACATCATCTTCTTCACCATTCTAGGATTTTCATCCCCAACTTGGCACATCTACGTAACTCCCCACATACATGAAAATCCTACTCAAAGTAGACTTGTCATTTTGGACAAGGTCTCATTCGTAATCACATCTGTTGACCATTCCTTCCTCCTAGTCTCCTTTGTCAACCCAATTTTCTCCTAAAATTCACCCCATCTCATTTAAATTTCTCTTTTCACCCACTTTGTCCTTCTCCACTATTTCTTCGATCCTTCACTCACCCTCCACCTAGATAAGTATTTTTGTGTTTTTCCCCTAATATCATTTTTCGGAATATGTTTTATCATTCCATTTCCATTTCATTCTTATTTTGTCTTGATGATCTTACTTAACCACCCATTTTACGCAGGATTCTTCATTGAAACATATCTCTTTCCTAAGATCCTGACATTGTAGAAACTCCTCCACCATTTTCTATTTCATTGAATGAAAATCATCACTAGAAACATCTTCCCCTCTTTTTTTTCATGACACTCTGACATCATCACTCGCACAACATGGGCATCCTAATTAAGGATTCCCCTCACACTCTCCATCCTACACCGCATACATTCCTCCATCCATTTATGTTACACTCCTTTGTTTCCTTTTTTCCTTATTATCATCTTAATATCCATTTTCTCCTCGATCACTTTACTTACACACTTTCATAGTATGAAAATATACTTAAGGGTTCCCCTTCACTCCACTTTGTCATACACTCTTACCATCAATATTTTCAACTATCTACTTCTCTTCATCATTCTTCTTCTTCTTCGGCTTAGGTGATCCTACTTAACCATTCCTACGACATGGCGATCTTACTTAAGAGTCTCTCTTAGGAATGATATATCTCCTTGCCTTTCCCCCCCAATTTTTCTCCACATAAACACATCCTCTTCCCTCCTCTTTCTTCCTCACACAAAATATCTTAGACTTTCTCAAATATCATCCCCATCATCCCTCATTTGGAAATCTAATTCCCCTTAATCACTTTATAAAATTTTCTTATCATCCCCATATGTCTTGTTCCTCCATACCCTTTTTACTTCCTTCATCTTCATCCACGTCCTCATCTATTACATCCTATCCTCATCATCATCTCCCACACATAGTTATCCCTCTTTTCTTTTTACTTTTCAACTCCATCTTCTAGAGTTCTCCCACATATCTACCCCCTACTTACTTGTCATTATCATTGTTCATCTCTAACATTTGTCATCATCTTCCATTTTCATGCTAATAATTGTTATGGAATTATCTTAAAATTTATTTATCCCCATTCTAAATGTCCCATGTTCACTCCTTTTTACCTCCATTTTCTCTTCCTTCCTTTTTTCTTTTTTCCCTCTAATCATTATTGGAGGATTTCTCCTAACATCCATCTGCTGGCATTGCCTTTCCATCTTCCCTTCGCCTTCTTCAATATCTCTACTGTCTTCATCATACACCCTCTCCCTATTTTCTCATCGTCAATTCCACATCTTTTTGAATCTGTGTCATTCCTCCCCCACTAGCTTCTCTTTACATGCCTTATAAAGCTCACTCTTCACTTCTTATCTCCCATTTGGTTTCCTCCCTTTGCATAATTTTCTCTGTTTCCTTTCCTCCTTTCTACTCCTAGTTTTATTTCACTTCCTCTATATCATCTTCCTCCCCTCTTCTCCTGTAACTTTTGTCTTACTTCTCCATTGATAACCTGACTCACCAACATTGTCCCATTTTTTATCATCCCACCATCCACATGCATTTCCATGCATTATGTTTCATATTCTTTACCTGGGTCTTACCCCTAACACCTTGGTTCAATTCCCTTCCCATTTCTTCTCTATCATCTCTTCTTTCCCTCTTATTTCCACTTTCCCATTACTAAACCTCTTTCTCTACCACCCCTATCTTATTCCATCACTATAAATCAATTTCTTTTCCATTCTCTCATTTCCTCTACAGCCTCATGGCTCCTCATTGTTCCTTTCTTTCTCTTCTCTATTCTACCTCCTCTCTCATCTTCTTTAACTTCTTCATCTTCTTCATCCCCTTCATCTTTCCATCCTTCTCTTCCTTTTCCTGATGTTATCCCCTACCCTCATCATGTATTATTATTCATCTCTCCTATCATCCTTCTCTAATATTCTTCACCTATTCTTTTTCTCAGCTACTCATCTCTTTTGTGATCCATTCTTTCTCTCCCTTTATTTTTGATCTCCATCTCCCTTTCACCCTCTCTTCTATCATTTTCTTTTCTTCTTATTTTTCCTTCATCATTTCTTTCTCCACCATCTCTCCTCTTTATTATATTTGTTGCTTCTTTACTATGGTACATCTTGTATGTTCATTATCTCCTCTAATCTCCTTTCTCTTCTCTTCTCATCTTATTCTTGTTTGTTCTTCCTCCTTCCCTTCTTCTCCTATTCTCTTTCTCTATTTTCTTTTTCTCCAAGTCCATCATGCCTTCTCTATTTCTTTCCCCTTATATTTTCTCACTACCTTCATATTAACTATCATTCTCTCTCTTTTTCGTTTCATCTATCTTCTCACCTCTCTTATCGTCCTTCTCTATTATTCTCTTCCTCTTCTTTCCATCACAATCAAGCACAATTCACACTCCTCATTATCCGCGGATGATGATTTCTCCATCCTATTACACCTCATCTCCTTTATTCTCTTTCATTTGCTTCCTCTCCTCCTCCATGCCGTCTACTCTACTCCAACCATGTCCTTTTCCTCTTATCTCTATCATCTATCCTCTACATCCCTCATCCCATCTTCCTTTGAAATTTTTTGTCTTGGGGGATACCATAATGATTGGCTGATTTAGTAGTAGAAGCCTTGAGTGAGTGAAATCAAAGGTCAGTATGGGTATAATCACCTTCCTCTTCCTCGGAGTTTGCTCGAGTAGCCATTGTGGCGTATCAGAGGGAGTTGCCACTGTCATAGGAGTTGGTATCATACTTTCAGGGGGAGAAGGATCTATTAGTGGAGGGGAAACAATTACCAATGTGGTAGCAGATTCAATAAAAAGAGGCACAGGAGGGGGCGTGTTGGTGATTACTTGGGTCCCAGCAGAGAGGGGTGAGAGTCCAGAGAAAATACTGGCCATGACTGAAGAAGTTGATGGAGAATGAGGAGGTAGGAGTGGTTGTGAGGGGGCGCATATCCAGACTCAGGCACGGGATGCAAGAGATAAGGTCTCTTCGGTTTGCGATCAACAAATGGTGAAACCAGAGGCTGGCTTCCTTCTCCTTCCAAAGAAATTTCTCCTATTTTTGGTGGTGTTGGTGATTCTGGCACATCCACCGTTTCAACTGGAGAAACAATTGAAGAGATTTCTCTTTCTTTTCTCTTTTTGACAAACTTGACCTTTATAGGCCCCTTAGAAGATTTTTTGTCCTTTCCCTTTTTGGAGGGCCCCACCTGAAGCAGCCAACTTTGAAAAATTATCATCTTTAAAACTCATTCCCAAGAGGCGAGCCATGCTTTGGTGCGTGCGAGAATCGAAGGTGATCTATCTGTAATGGAGGATTTTTCACTGATTGACCAATCAATAGGTGGAAAAACATATTGATCTTCATTCGAGTCCATCATAGGAAAGGTCCAGAACACTTTCATTATCGCTAGTACCTTCAGTAAGTTAGCAAGCTCAATTGTTTGAATCTCGGCATAATGTCGCGAGAGATCACCACTCTGCGGATGACAAAACTAAAGAAGACATACGACTTCCGATTATAAGATAACCGGGGTGGCTCTAGGAGAGGTGAGACGGAAGGAGCGAGAAGGATCGCATGGGATGCCACAAACGTCTTTGTGCGGAAGTTGAAATAAACAAAAGACAGCAGAGATGAGCTTAAAGGAAAGGTGGAGAAGTTGACTGAGGTTTTGCTTAAGCTCTCAAAACCCCTTGAATCCATACCATCTTCTTTTGTCCCTGTCGGATTCAATTTCTCATCAGTGCCTATTATTGAGAAGATCGATAAAAAAGGAAGGGTGGTCGATGAATGGATCCAAAGGCTGCTCCAACAAGGGAAGGAAGTGATTCAAGATGTTGTGGAAGTCTATCAATCTTTGGGGAACATTTAGAGTGATGGAGAAAAGATGGACGATGATTTCTCCCAAGAAATTAGACATCTTGATTTGACTTTTGAAGCTCTCCAGGCATTAAAGCAAATGCCATCACATCTCTTGGTAGAAGAAGGCATCATCCCACATGCGGATAAGCATTTCCGGTGACCAAAGCCATCGAGTTCGGGTGAAGATTCTCAATGAAGCCTACGGTAAATTGAGAGAATCGAGATCGGTTGATCGATGGCAAGAAGTCGACCTGGAGGAAGAAGCTGTTAAAAATATGTGCAAAAGTGTCAGTTGGAAACTCAGGCATCCTATCAGTCGATGATCTTTTCAAACAAATCCAAGAATCTACTCAGCATGAACTAGCTCACGGATTTGGTATTGAAATCATCGACACGTTTGTAAAGATTGAACATTCTTTGGAGGCCTTGAGAAATCTCAACAAAAGATTGAAAAAGCTTCCTGGCAGTGCAATGATACTCATGAAACCTACGAAGTTTTGAATGATCATTCCACTACGCACGAAAATGAAATGCAAGGCATAATTTGGAAGTTCCAAGAATTTCAGAACAAACAGGCTCAGCTGAAGGAAGAGAAAGATGAAGGAGCAAAAGATGACGATTCAGATTAAGTCCTGATGCGATGTGTCATTTCAATCTTGAAATTGACATGTCTTTTTCATTTCTGTTTCGTCACATTTTTGAATCATATTTTGACTTGGTCTCCTATGTGAGAGTCAAGCAAAATAGAACTCTTTTTAAAGAACACTATTTTCTAGGATTTATCCTATTTTCTCTCTACTCCTTTTATTATAAATAAGGGATGCTTATGCATTCCAAAGGGTCGAGATTTTTGAAATATTGGGAGCTATTGGAAAGAAGAAAAACTTTGTGTTTTCTTTTAATCATTTTGAAGAATAGGAATTGATATTATTTTGCAAACTTTGTGTTGTGGGATATATCTTTCTTAAGACATTGTTCTTACGTTCATAATCTTAAGCTATTCTTTGTTTAGCATCTTAGTGTTTCTAATCATTTCAGACATTATATTTATGATCTAAATCTCGTATGATTATTTTGTGCTCTGTGTTTACTCAAAATAAAATATGTTTCTCTCATTTCCTTTCCATTGTGTTTCTTCCATTGTAATAATTTTGACCCTGTCCATTTAGAAAAACGATGTCTTCCCAACGTGTGGATATGGATTTTGGGATTCTATCCCAACCCCAATGGTTAGATTAGTGTGAATATTGTATATATTGTTTTCGTTGTGTTTTAGATTAGTAATAAAAGGCAGCCTCACCTATCCTTGAGGAGGATTTAATCCCATATCGTGGTTTAACATCATATTTTGGATTGACAAAATATCCAACCAACAGTTTTTGGCGACTCCGTTGGGAATACGGATTAATAGTATAAAGCTTATCCTCTTGGTGTCTGGTGACTCCGTATTTGCCTTATTTTCAACAAGATCTCTTTCTCGGTTCAAACTGGCCGGAAATATCTTTACTCGGTCCCGCCGAGCCCGGGGTGAAGTTGATCCACTCTTTGAATTGCTACAATGACACAATTTCAGTCTTTCTCCCAACAATGTTATTTCCAACCAAACCAGAAGTTCTTCACCTATTCGGAGAAACCAGGTCCCTGTAGAATGAGACGTATCTGCTAACTTGTCGTGCGTTGTTCTTGTCCGACACTCGGATCCCCATACACACTCTTGTCAGAAGGATGGCAGTACAACCTGTGCCTGGGGCGCAGCTATTGGTCCTCTTTCGTTAACTCCACCATTGCACGAGTTACCACATGGATCACGTAAAAACATTCCCAAGTTCAATGGGGATGGGAAGTAGCATCCTGATGAACACATTGCATCTTTCTTCGTAGCATGCGGTGTCCTCGGAGTAGCTCATGAAGATGTCTCATTCGACTTTTCATTGAAACGTTGCGGTGCAAGTGGGTTTGAATGGTTTTAACACCTTCCGAATGCATGCATCACAAACTGGGCTACCATGCGGACCAAGTTCGAAGCACGTTTCAAACCAGCTGAAGATTCTCATGCTTTGTTAGCTCAACTTACTCATATGAAGAAGGAATCGCATGAACCCATGCGGGACTTCGTGGCAAAGTTTAACAAGCTGATCCAGAAGATTCCAGAAATAGTTGTACCTACTCCGGAAAACTAGAAATGCTTCTTCATTAATGCTCAGCCTCCTGATGTAAGCTTTTTATTAAGAAGGTCAGTTATCCCAAATTTGGCTATTGCTCAGTCAACAACTATTGAAATAGAGGATGATCTCATTTTGGCCGGAAGGATCAGAAAAGATGTACCCAAACCTAAAAATCTAGGTTCTTCCCAAGGTAATACTGATCCTATGATTCAAAAAATGGCTAATGATTTGATTGCTTTAAAAAAGCAAATGTCTCAGCAGGTGAGCAATGTTCCGTATCGGGATATCCCTAGACGAAATTTCAATAATAACAATGGTGCGCTACGCCAGAGATAGGCCACGGTTAACTCCTGCTCAACCAAGGCTAGCAATCGAAGCTCCTCCTGTTAACGCGGCAGTAGAAATAGTCAAAGAAGAGGATGAACTAGAAGAAAAAGATTCCCTTGAGGATTTTGAAGCTTTAGGATATGCCGATGAGTCTTATGACGATTCGGCTGGCGACTCCAGCATTGGGTATTTGGAATACGAAGAAGATGAATGTGCCGGATGGTCAGTCATTTGCTATCTTCACTCGATCCCAATCTCATAATCCAAGAAAACCTCTTGAAAACCCCAAGGAGAAGAACAAGGAACCTCCCATAGCCATAGTTAAGAGAGGTACTCCTATTTCAGCACAAACTGAAAGAGAAGTAACCAAAAAGGCAACTTCCCCTCATTCTCTTTCTCCTAAGGTCAGTGCCCCAGCTCAAACTCATGTGATTAGAACTGAGCCTACCATCACCCCTTCTTATACTGCTTTTGACATTATCGATCATGCAAAGAGAACCAAAATCTAGATGTCGGAAGCAGAATATCTTCAGTCAAATCCTGAACAGTTTGAAAAACTTGCCAAATTCATCAGAAGTAAAGCGGCTGTTCCACCACCTTCAAAAGGTCTTCTTCCAAATCCTACTCAACCCCCACCTCAGAACAATCTGACCTCTACTTCTTCTTCGGGAAAGATTGAACCATTTTATTTGTCTTTACTTATAAATGGGTTTAAACTCAGCAATTGCATCATCGACTCAGGGGCCTCCGACAATGTTATGCCCGCGAAAGTAGCTCATGCCCTTGGGCTTACTTTGACTAAGTCATATGGACGGTGTTACTCCATGGAAACTAAAAAAGTTCCTTTGATTGGTCAAATCAAAGATGCACAGTTTGCATTCGTTGCCTTCCCAGAGAAGAGAGTGAAAATGACCATTCTAGTTGCTGACATCCCTGCAGCTTATGGTATCCTCTTGGGTAGAGGTTTTTGTAAAGATGTCGGAGGTGAGATTAATATGGATTGGACCAAGGCCAGGATTCCAGTCAATGGGGTTTATCATGTTCTCCATCCCGAACCTCAGGCGAGGTATTTGGTAACTAAATCTGATGATCCTAAGGCTCAAATTCTTTTCGAAGATGCTAGCTTCGGAAATTATTTCATGACTTCAGAGATACCGACTGTGGATGTCAAGGAAGAAGATCCCAATGCTATTTGGACCCTCGAATTCAATGGTAGCTGCTCAACTACCGGATCGGGCGCTGGTATAGTTCTTATATCTCCTAATTCTGAGATTTTCCCATCAGCTTACAAGTTGCAATTTGATAATACTAATAACACGGCTGAATATGAAGCTCTGTTATTAGGATTAGAAATGGCCAGATATAAGGGAATTCGAAATCTCAAGGTTCAGGGGGATGCGGAGCTGATTGTCAACCAGGTCAAGGGAATCTATCAGGTAAAAAATGATCGCTTGAGACATTACAGGAACAAAGTTTGGGATAGTATAGAATGCTTTGATGCATTCTCTATTAAGGCAGTTTTGAGAGATTATAACGACAAGGCTGATTCTTTGGCCGTGTCTGCATCCCTCCTTCTTCCTCATCCTCAGTTCAAACAAGATACGTACACTATTGAGATTGTGTACCATCCCAGTATCCCAGATAATGCGACTCACTGGCAAGTGTTCAATGATGATCAATAGGTGTTGGCTTTTCTAGAAAAGGATGACAATTTCAGTGAGTTGTACTTTGAAGGTTCGGAATCAGCTTTCCGTGAATCTATCTCAGATCCATATCAAGAGGTTGATGGTGAGTTTATCCAGCTTAAAGGAAACAAGATACCCAAAGGTCTGGTTTCTCTGGAGGGTTTGTTCGACAAGCATGATCGTTTTATTCAAAACAAGAGACAAGTTGAAGGAGCTTCTTCCTCGGAAGTAGATCAAGTCAATCTAGGTTCGTCTGATCAACCTCGGATGGTGAATATTGGGAAATGTTGTTCTCCTGAAGAGAAAGCAAGATTCACTTCACTCCTGAAGAGATACATGGATGTGTTAGCCTGGTCTTATGCAGATTTAAAATCCTTCAAGCCCAAAGACGTACAACACAGTATCCCTTTGAAGCCTGATGTGAAACCATACAGGCAGAAGCAAAGACATTACAACCCCAAGATCTCAGGGACTATCCTTGCGGAAATTTAGAAAATGTTAGATGCCAGGATTATTTTTCCAATCCATCACTCCACCTGGATTGCTAACATCGTCCCTGTCAGGAAGAAGAATGGCGAAATCTGAATTTGTGTTGACTTCCGGAACCTGAATCAGTCTTCGTTGAAGGACAACTATCCCTTGCCTATCATGGATCAGGTGTTACAAATACATCGATCATAAATGCTATCCATGCTCGACGGATTTTCAGGATATAATCAAGTTGAGGTAACTACGGAGGATCAACACAAGACGGCCTTCACAACCCCATGGGGTACCTTTCTTACATGAGAGGATGCCTTTTTCGGCTTGATCAATGCTGAGCCACCTTCGAGAGAGCTATGGAATTTTCATTCAGAGACCTGATGGGCAAAGTCATAGTGGTATATTTAGATGACTTGACCATTTTCTCTAAAAAATGGAGTGATCATTATGATCATTTAGAGCAAGTACTTTTGAGATGCAGGCGTCACGGGATTTCATTAAACCCCAAGAAGTCCATGTTTGGAGTGACCGAAGGAAAGCTGCTGGGTCATATCGTGACTAAAGAAGGAACCAAAATCGACCCAGAGAGAGTAAAAGCCATTCAAAGTCTTTCCTTACCCACAAGTAAAACTGGGGTTCATTCATTCTTCTGGAAAGGTCAATTTCCTAAGAAGGTTCGTACCTGATTTTGCTGATAAAACCAAGGATATCCTTGGGATGATGAAAGGAAAAATTCCATTTCGATGGAGTACTGAAGGGAAGCTTGCATTCGATGAAATCAAAAGGGCAGTTGCTTGTGCTCCTATCCTAGTATGTCCAGATTTCAAAAAAGATTTCATCATGTATAGCTATGCCTCTGCTCACACAGTGTTAGCCATCCTGATGCAGGAGAACGGGGAGGGCATTGAAGCTCCCATCACGTTTATGAGCTGCCCATTGAAGGAACATGAATTAAAGATGTCACAAATTGAAAAGCATGCTTATGCAAGTGGTACAAGAAGTGAAACATTTTAGTGTACTATATGTCTTTGAATTCCCATACCCTCGTTCTCATTCCCGACACTGCCGTTAAATCCATTTTGACTCAACAAGAGCTGGGGAGCCAACGAGGTACCTGGATAGCTAAAGTTTAGGAATACGACTTGGACATCAGACCTACCAAGTTAGTACGAGGAAGGGGCCTGTGCCAATTGATCGCAGAAAATCATGCTGAAGCAGAATGTGAAAAGACCCAAGATACTTCTTCAGAGTTGCCCATGGTGCTTTTCGTGAGTACAACTGATGAATGGTACATGGATATTGCTTTCTTTCTAACTTATGGTGAATGCCCCCACATTTAAGCCAAAAGGAGAAGAGGATGGTCAAGTTAAGATCTGCGAGATACCTCTTGTGGGATAATGGGATATATAAGAAAGGTATTGATGGTGTATTCCTGCGCTGTGTTGATAAATCACAACAGTTAAAGTTGTTAGAATCCTTCCATAGCCTGGCATGCGGAGGACATTTCTCATCCTCAGTAACAACTTATAAGATCCTCGCGGGCTAGGTACTATTGGCCTACTCTTTTCGAGATTCACCAGAGTGGGTGTCCAAGTGTGAAGCTTTTCAACATTTCGTTGGTCATCCCAAGCCAAGCAGCCTCTCCCTCAAGCCCATAGTGATTGAAGAACCTTTTCACCAATGGGGAATTGACTTCATTGGAACATTGAATCCGCCTCCAAAGGCGGACATAATTACATGCTGATCACATGACTATTTTACCAAGTGGGTGGAAGCCGCACCAATCAAGCAAGCAACCTCAGAAGCTGTGTGCAAGTTCCTTAAAGAAAATATAATTGTCAGATTTGGTGTGCCTCACAAGATTGTGGCTGATAATGCCTCTAATTTCTCATCGCATGAGTTGACATAATTTTTCTATGGATTCGGCATCACCTTGGCTCACTCATCTGATTATTATCCCCAAGGCAATGGGCAAGCTGAGTCCAGCAACAAGAACCTGGTTACCATAATTAGAAAGCTAGTAGATGAAAACCAGAGGACATGGCACAAAGCATTGTATGACGCGTTGTGGGCTGATCGAATTACCCCAAAGCGAGCTATAGGAATGTCTCCTTTCCAAGTGTTGTACGGGATTGATGCTGAAATTCCTATCTCAGTAGAATTGCAGCCTTACAGTTGGCCAAAGCAGTCGAAGATGTGAATTTTCAAAATTCTATCGAGAAAAGGGTTATGTACCTAGCTAGGCTAGAGGAGGAATGGAGCAAGGTGGTTGATCACATTGCAGACCATCAGAGAAAAGTAAAGAAATTTTTTGACAAGAAATCAAAGCAACGTCATTTCCAAATTGGAGACCTGGTGTTGCTTTGGGATAAGAGGAGAGAGCAGAAAGGAATGCACGGAAAGTTTGACTCCTTGTGGAAAGGACCTTTTAAGATTCATCAGCTGAGCGGTGAAAATAGTTTCCATCTATCATACCTTGATGGAGGGTTACTCCCTTTTCCTTTCAGCGGTCAACATCTGAAGTTGTTCCATCATTAATGCAAGACGTTCTTTTGCATTGTACATACTTTATTTTCTGTTGTGTGTTTGCTTTTAGTTTTCTTTCTTTCCTTGTTTTGTTTTTCGGTTTTCTTCTTTTCTGACTCGTAGCCCAATGGATAAAGCCAGAGATTCTGAGTTCTCTTCCTTTGATATCACAAAGAAAGTCCCCAACTAGAGCCAGTTGTTATCTCATTTTTGAGTTTACGCCAAAAAAATGAGATAACCCTAAGAAATTTTTGAGCTGGTTTTCTAAAAATTACCTTTCAGAGAGATAATCGGGTTTTCGGGTTTCACAAGCAAGACAACATGTGTCTTGGATGCTTCATGTCGTGTGTTCCCCGAAACCCGAAACCCACATCAAGTAAGGCGAGTCGGGTTTGTGGATCTTCCAAGCATCGGAACATGCCTTCGTCAAAACATGCTTCATGTCGCATGTCTTCCGATCCCGAAACCCGGTTTACTCCTTTGTTTCGGGTTTCCGAGGCTATCAAACATCATGCTTCATGTCGATTGTTTCCCGCAACCCGAAACCCGAATTACTCTAAAAACCTTTGTGTCGGGTTTCCGGATATCCCAAGCATGCTGACATGGCATTAATGCCGAGTTGTCAGTAGTTGGCACATGTCAACTGAAGTGTATTAAATGTGAATTTTCTTATATATATTCAGATTTCCACGTCATTTTTACCAGACGTACTTTTTACCTCGTGGATTTTCACGCATGCATCTTCGACCCCAAAACCCGAAACTCACCTCTGTGCCCGATTGCATTGCTCGTTTTTTATCATTCCTTGTCCTGGGTGAAGGTATTTTTCTTCATTCTTTGTTTGTGGTTTTTGTGGATTAATTGTGTAAGGAATTTTCCAAGTTTCTTATCAGGGTTGTTATGGGGTTTTTATCTTTTCATTTTGGGGGTTGTTTTCAAATCAGGTTTATGTTTTAGGTTTTCCCCCTTTGGAATTAGTACTTTGTTTTATCCCTCAGAATGATGTTATAATTAAAAATATGTTTGGGATATAAATGGTGAAGGAAAAACTTGCATGTTTCAACTCAACAAATACCCTATTCCCTCTTCTCGGGTTTCGCAGGGTGCTTTGCAGTGTTCAAAACCCGCAGTATATCAAAAATTTAAAGTGTCGGGTTTTCCAAAGTCTCCGGCATCCTCCAAGTGTCGGGTTTTCCAAAGTCAGTGTGTCGGGTTTTCCAACTCCCCGACATCCTCCTCAGTGTGTCGGATTTTTCCACCTTTCCGCATCTTCAGTGGGTCGGGTTTTCGCAGTGTTCAACATCTCCTGATCTCCGACACTCTCCTCCTTCAAAATCCCTCATGTCGGATCCTGGTCCATCACAAGAAAAGACTAAAAAGTTAGGGAGGATGAAATACAAATTCAGGAAGGTGGAGTCTCCATCCTATATTGACTGTAATTTTGACATCCGAGATACAGAGCTCAGAAATGTAGACATGGAGGATTTCTGGAATAGGGTCAAGAGCCCTTCTCAAACTCCATGGATGAAATCGATAGTCGACAGTGGCCTACCTCTTATGGTAGGCTTCCCTATGTCCGCTCAGTGCCCCGAGTTCATCTTGGCCTGTGCTTCAAATTATGACTCGCTTCTCGCTCTCGTGAAAACCAAAGTGAGAAGTTGTGATCAAATTGGACGGAGGTTACTTTGATGACCTTCTTAAGCTGCCTAATTTTGAAGAATATGGAGATATGGATCTCAAGTCAGCCCAAAAATCTTGGGACAATGATCAGGAGGATTGCATCAAGCACGTGAATAAGAAGTTCCTGATCAAAGCCAAACCGGTTGTTTCCAGGTTCCCAAGACTTGTTCCCAGAAGTGATTTCATTCAGGAAATCAATGATATCATCACTCTGTTGAGTCAAGTTTTTGGTTTTCCCGAATCAAATGTTTTCCAAGGGTGGATGTATCAGTTCATGATCACTATTAAGAAGAATCAACAGGGAATTGATTGGGGTACTCTTGTCAGTAACGAGATAGATTCTCAAATGACAACAGTCCTGTCTATAGGAAAATTTTACATGTCCTCGTATGTCACCTATGCAGCGGCCGGTATGAGGAACTATCCCGGGTTGGACACCAAGGGAAACAAGACAGTAGAACATATTTATCAGTATTTCCCTCAGCTGACAAGAAAAGGGTCTCAAGACCAATTCAGAAGGGTAAACGATGCCTTCTTTTATGAGAACATCTGCAGGTTAAATCCCGAACTGAGGAAAACAAGAGTATCTGATGAAGCATGGGCTGAAGTTTCAAAATGGGGTTGTGTCTTCTTGCAATTTAAGAAGTTCACATATCTTCGAGTAGTCATGTACCCAGGGGATCCTTTCCATTTGCCTAGATATCCAGGGGACAAACTAATCTTGATGGAGTTGGTTAGGCAATTGTTGGATTTTCACAAGTTTCAACAAAGTAAACACAAGGCCGCTGTATCTTTCCCAATTTCTATTGGAAGGTATACTTGTTCGACAGTGGTGAAAGCTAAGAATGTTTTCCATGAGCTTCAAGATAAGTTGAAGAAGCACATGAAGCCCCGAGATGGGTTTGATATTCGAGGAGTCCTCAGGGCGTATGGAACTCACCCACACATACCAAGCATAGAGGACATCTGGATTGATCTACGTGATGAGGTTGTTGTCCGAAGAAAAGATCATAGCAGATTGACACTTGCTGAGATTCAAACACTTGAGCTTGCTAACTTACCAGAAGGTACTAGCGATAATGAAAGTGTTCTGGACCTTTCCTATGATGGACTGAATGAAGATCAATATGTTTTCCCACCTATTGATTGGTCAAGTGAAAAGCCTCCATTACAGATAGGTCAGCCCTGATTCTTGCACGCACCAAAGCATGGCTCACCTCTTGGGGAATGAGTTTTAAAGATGATAATTTTTCAAAGTTGGTTGCTTCAGAGGTGGGGCCCTCCAAAAAGGGAAAGGACAAAAGATCTTCTAAGGGGCCTATAAAGGTCAAGTTTGTCAAAAAGAGAAAAGAAAGAGAAATCTCTTCAATTGTTTCTCCAGTTGAAACGGTGAATGTGCCAGAATCACCAACACCACCAGAAATAGGAGAAATTTCTTTGGAAGGAGAAGGAAGCCAGCCTCTGGTTTCACCATTTGTTGACTGCCAAACTGAAGAGACCTTATCTCTTGCATCCCAGGCCTTGGAGTCTGGATCTGCGCCTCCCCCCTCACAACCACTCCTACCTCCTCATTCTCCATCAACTTCTTCAATCATGGCCAGTATTTTCTCTGGACTCTCACCCCTCTCTGCTGGGACCCAAGTAATCACCAACACGCCCCCTCCTGTGCCTCTTTTTATTGAATCTGCTACCACATTGGTAACTGTTTCCCCTCCACTAATAGATCCTTCTCCCCCTGAAAGTATGATACCAACTCCTACAACAGTGGCAACTCCCTCTGATACGCCACAATGGCTACTCGAGAAAACTCCGAGGAAGAGGAAGGTGATTGTACCCATACCAGCCTTTGATTTTAGCTCACTCAAGGCTTCTACTACTAAATCAGCCAAGAAACCCAAAACAGTTTCAAGGGTTTTGGTGGACGCTTCAGGGCATAAGTTTGCAGAGATCGCCACTCCCGCGACTGACAAAACTAAAGAAGACATAACAGCCTCCGACTTTTGATTATCAGATAACCAGGGTGGCTCTAGGAGAGGTGACAATGGAAGGAGCACAACAGGATGCACGGATGCCACAAACGTGTTATGCCAGAAGTTGAAAGAAACAAAAGACAACAGAGATGAGCTTAAAGGAAAGGTGGAGCAGTTGACTGAGGTTTTGCTTAAGCTCTCAAAACCCCTCGAATCCATACCATCTTCTTCTATCCCTGTCGGATTCGATTTCTCATCAGTGCCTACGATTGAGAAGATTAATAAAAAAGGAAGGGTGGTCGATGAATGGATCCAAAGGCTGCTCCAACAAGGGAAGGAAGTGATTCAAGATGTCATGGAAGTCTATCAATCTTTGGGGAACATTCAGAGTGATGGAGAAAAGATGGACGATGATTTCTCCCAAGAAATTGGACATCTTGATTTGACTTTTGAAGCTCTCCAGGCATTAAAGCAAATGCCATCACATCTCTTGGTAGAAGAAGGCATCATCCCACATGCGGATAAGCATTTCCAGCTGACCAAAGCCATCAGGTTCAGGGTGAAGATTCTCAACGAAGCCTGCGGTAAATTGAGAGAATCAAGAGATCAGTTGATCGATGGCAAGAGTGACCTGGAGGAAGAACTGTTAAAAATCTGTGCAAAAGTGTCAGTTGGAAACTCAGGCATCCTATCAGCCGATGATCTTTTCAAACAAATCCAAGAATCTATTCAACATGAACCAACTCACGGATTTGGTATTGAAATCATCGACATGTTTGTAAAGATTGAACATTCTTTGGAGGCCTTGAGAAAGCTCAGCAAAAGATTGAAAAAGCTTCCCGGCAGTGCCAGTGATACTCATGAAACCTGCGAAGTTTTGAATGATCATTCCACTGCGCCTGACGAAAATGAAATGCAAGGCATAATTCGGAAGTTCCAAGAATTTCAGAACAAACAGGCTCAGCTGGAGGAAGAGAAAGATGAAGGAGCAAAAGATGATGATTCAGATTAAGTCCTGATGCGATGTGTCATTTCAATCTTGAAATTGACATGTCTTTTTCATTTCTGTTTCGTCACATTTTTGAATCATATTTTGACTTGGTCTCCTGCGTGAGAGTCAAGCAAAATAGAACTCTTTTTAAAGAACACTATTTTCTAGGATTTATCCTATTTTCTCTCTACTCCTTTTATTATAAATAAGGGATGCTTATGCATTCCAAAGGGTCAAGATTTTTGAAATATTGGGAGCTATTGGAAAGAAGAAAAACTTTGTGTTTTCTTTTAATCATTTTGAAGAATAGGAATTGATATTATTTTGCAAACTTTGTGTTGTGGGATATATCTTTCTTAAGACATTGTTCTTACGTTCATAATCTTAAGCTATTCTTTGTTTAGCATCTTAGTGTTTCTAATCATTTCAGACATTATATTTATGATCTAAAGCTCGTATGATTATTTCGTGCTCTGTGTTTACTCGAAAGAAAATACGTTTCTCTCATTTCCTTTCCATTGTGTTTCTTCCATTGTAATAATTTCTGACCCTGTCCATTTAGAAAAATGATGTCTTCCCAACGTGTGGATATGGATTTCGGGATTCTATCCCAACCCCAATGGTTAGATTAGTGTGAATATTGTATATATTGTTTTAGATTAGAACCTCACGTGTCCTCGAGGAGGATTTAATATTGTGTGGTTGAACGTCATATTTTGATTGACAAAATATGTATTTTATTCAACATTATTTTGTGTTTATTGATTTCTCATACACTAATCTGGATAAGAAGCAATAAAATCTGATCAATAGATATATGATATGGTTTGGATTAGGATGATGAGCCATTAGTAGCACCACCACCACCATCACGAGACATAGCCGACACTATTCACACTCGTGTTACTCTTGTGCCAATATAATTACGCAGATGTACCTAATGATTTTGATGAGTGCGAAGTCAAAGCCAGAGGCCGATGATGATATTGATGAGGATGAAACTAGGGATCCCATTTTCAGAGCGGTGCAAAGTTTGATGATTGATGATTGATGTCATCTAGTTTATCCTAGAATTTTGAACTTCAAGTATCCGTAATGTATCAATGATCATGACATGTTGTTTTTTTGGAGTCTTGGACTATGGAGGCCATTTAGAGCCTCATTTTTATGTATTTTTTTGGAATCTCATATATTATATATCTATTGTGTAATGGACTTGGAGTTCTGTGCCATTTTGATATAAACACCTTTCTTACATAAATACAAGAGTAAGTTTTTAATATTTTGTGTGCAATTGTTGGAATCATGGTCTTTAATCTTTAAATATATTGTTTTCATTAAAAATATAAATTTTTATGTATTTTTAGTAAACTAGTTCATAAAGTTTGAACTGCCCGGTTCGGTCCGACTCCTTAGTTGGTCAGCTCCGATTTTAAAACATTGGAACCAACCTTGTGCCTTGTGATCGATGCTAGATGGATGCAAGTATAGCCTTTGATAGATGCAACCTTAGATGATGATAGTAGTGACTAGTTCTTAGTCCCTCATTATAGTTTCTTAACTTTATATTTATATGGTTCTTGTGTTCTAATTTCATAATTAACCCGAAAAGGCCTGACCGCAAGAAAATTAAGAATCTCAAATGTTAGAAAGTGCCCAACAAGTGGTAGGAAAGTGGGAAAAGGATTAGGTGCCTCGATTTGGGATCGGGGTGCTGCTGCAGCACCCCAAGATAAGCCTAGGTGCCCCTTTGTCAATGCTAAAATGATGAAAAATGATGAAAGTAGACGGGCAAGTATATGTTGGAGGTTGGCAATGATGAAAAAAAAAAAAGAAAAATGGCTGAAAGATGGGGGTTAATTAGTACTTTCTTCACTCAAAAACCATATGAATAGTAGTATTAAACCGAGACTAAATAATGTGTAAAGTTCGTGATTATGTGACTACATTTTCCCACACTTTATGATGGTGAGTGAAAATCTCAGTAACATAAAGTAGATAAAGATGCGTATCTGATAATACATGTAGAGTGATGTAGAAATGCGTTAAAGGAATAGACAAAGCATGGAGTGATAAAAATATGGAGCGTGGAAACTAAAGATGAAAAAGTGAAAAAAGTGATGAGAGTGAACCTAGGTTGGAAACTCGTGTATGGTTTCCAATGTGTGTGATGTACCTGCATGGTTAGTATCATGTGTGCTGCCACAAAATGTTGTTGTTATTACCCCATTGTTGTAGTTGTTATTGACTGCTTGTTTCTCATACAAATGGACATGCAAGGATAAAATGATCAAGTAGTTAAATATGCATGTATATGTAAAAATGAATGTAAAAGATGCATGTATATGTATGTGAAAGCATGCAAATGAAAAATGGAACATGTGCACTTGATTCTGTCGAGAGAAAAAGTGTGGAATGAGGATATATTATCCTAGCTTTTTGGATGATCTCGACGTCGTGGGCTAAAGAAGTGTAGGGAGAAAGATGCATTATTCTCTAACCTGTAATTGCTTCCCTAAAGTTGTATAAGGAGATCTCTCGTACTATTTGGTTTTTGGGTAATCCGACGCCACTAGTGAAGTTGTGTAGAGAGATACACCCTTTGTAACCTCCAAGCCTTTAATTGCTTCTCAAAATGCTAAGCATAACCATTTCTTGTAAAATACGATGTGTATGGGGTTCGTATACTATTTCGAACCCACTTGTTGTATAACCCACACTGCCAAGGGTGGAAATCGAACCGTGTAAAAGCGTTGTATAGTATATAAAACCCTAAATGATGCTCCCCCTTTGGGGGTGCATGGAACATCGTTGATAGGAGAATGTGGCCAAAAAGAGGACCAACCACATGAAATCTGCCCCGCAGGGGGAAAGGAAAGCGCTTGGTAGAAACCAAGGTGTGCACAAACAAGAGGCTAGCCAAAGACAAGTGTTAGTATGAACAAGCATGCATGTATAAGACAATGTGTAATGTACATAGACAATGTATAAGCTACCAAACAATGTAGTAATGTAAACACGTAAGAAGACAAATTAAGTCACACAAAGTGAGATGTAAACATGGGACATCACTCACGATGCCGCAAGACATGCAAGGCCATCATGGCTGCATACAATAAACAAGTGTGCACACCAAACAAAGGGTAAGGCCCATATACAATAGAAAAAATAGTAGACAAACAAATAAAAATAACAAATAATCATGAAATTACGTAATCTTGTGAATAAATGTTGCACATGAAGCACTTGTTAGCATGTTAGAAAGATAACCAATATGTCAAAAGCATGTATAAGCATGTAATGTAGAGTGCTAAGTACAAAATGAAACAATAACACCTATGAGAGATGAATGTGGCTGCCCCCAAGTGACCAATGTAGGACGGGTAGAAGGTGAGCATCCGTGTTCGTGCAAAAGACTTGTATCTGTGATCACCACTAAACAAAGGCATGAACGTGCATGTGTGTATGGTATAGATAAATGACATATAAGATATCTAACTAGCATGTGTAATAAAATTACCATATACAAGTAAATGCAAGCAAGATCAAAATAAACCAAGATATGTAATATGTTATGGATGGATGGAATGGAATGCAAGATGGAATGATAGGAGCCACGTGCCCCTTGAGTGAATGGAAATGTATGCATAGTGAGTTCATTTGGATTTCCCCCTCAGCAGTCAAGAATGAACCATAAACGAGAGAGCGTCATCGGGAAATGGTCGAATAGTATGTTGTATTTAATGTGCTATGGTGAGTGTGTGCGTGTGATGATATGTGACCTAGAAAATGATGCGTTGTCAACCCTATAGCCGAACCGTATATTAGTACTAGATAAATAGAGGGAGTGATGATGTAGCCTAAAGTGTATACCACTACAAGATGAAGGGATAGGTGACCATTTATCCTAAAGCATATGTCACTAACCTAGTAATGTCACATGATAGAATGTCAAGTGAGGAATGCATGTGTATGAGAAGATCCATTTGTTTTATATACCCTCAATAGTCCAGTATGGACCGTGAGACTAGAGTGCGTCATCGGGTAGTGAGTGTAATGCATAGAAGACAATTTAATGTGTGATGATAATAGATGACCATATGATGTGTAAGATGTGTAATACACGATGAATAATATGCAATGCAATGTGTGTAGATAGACTAGTAGTGTGAAGATGCATGTTATGTAGTATGTAGGATGAGTAGTATATGATGCTAAACTCGTAGAAAATAGGAGTGTGACACATATATGATGAATACTAATGTGATGTGAAAGATATGTATGTAGACTAAAAGTGTATGGTGCAATGAATGGTATGCAAGGCTAGATACAAGCGTGCATATATATGATGAATACCATTATAGTGTATAGACAATATGTGGTGTATAAATGTGCAATGTGAGTATGTATTGTAGACACTCAAAGTTTGATATATATGTGATGTATGATGCATATATGTGTAATGATATAGACTAGATGTGGAGTGTATGGTGTAAGATGTGTGACGTTTGAATAGACATAGTATGTAGTACCTATTATGCAAAGTGTGTGGGGTTCATGTATCAGTAATCCCTCAACATTCAAGTGTTAACCGAAGCACAAGAGCGTGTCATTAGGTAATGATTGAAATGTGTGTATATGAATGTTCTTATGGTATTAGAGTTATGTGTGATAATGTAAAGATGAGAAATGTGCTAATGTTAATGTGATGGGATGCGACTAGGTTCGAGGCTATACTAGATGCTATGCCCCCAAGTGTACGTGAATGCATAAGCTATCCAATGACAATGAAGGATGAATGTCCTCCATCCAATGCATGTGGTGCTGAAAGCAAAATGACACTATTCTAAAATTGGCAATATATGAGATAGATGTTGTGTTGGTGAATGAAGTCTATGTGCATGCGATGGGTGAATATATGTTGGAGACCGTGGTGGAGTAAAATGTGTCGGTGAAAAGATCTATGTAATGATAGATGCGAAGGTGATGGACACCCACGTGGAATAAATTGAGGTGGTGATCTATGTCGAGATGCAATAATTGTCTTAGGAATGGGATCTATACCTATGTGTAGGACTAGCAGAGTGGTGAGGTCATGTAGATAATGCATGAGTAGGTGAACTAGGAGTAGATTTTTCCTTAAGTAACATAGAATGTGATGTGCTAGATGATGTAGGTGGTATGCTTTACTGATGTACAAGAGGATGATGACCATGGGGTAGATGGAGGGACACCTATCAATAGAAATAACTTGATTGTTGTGGATGAATTTAAGTCGCAAATGATTCATAGAGATGATATATTGAGACCGAAAAATCCAATTGAGACCGAGAAGCATGTCACACGTCAACTATGTTTCCAACAAGGAAAGGCACAAGCATAGTAAGATGACCAACTATGATGTGCAATTTGACGAAACCGAAGGGTTTGTTCATAGGGTATTCAATTTGCGATAGAGGGTAATTGATAGCCTTAAGAAGTGGAATGGAACATGCACTAATGGGCCATGATGGGTCAACCTTAGTATTATTGATGGAGATCGAATTGACAGATGCCTTAATATGTAAGTGATTAGATGTGAAATTCACATGATAATCATGGTTAGAGAAAGAGATGATCGGTGGTGAAGCATCAATATGTACAACTAAGAAATCAAGAGCCCTGATGTAGGAGGAGACACTACATGATATATATGATTAACTGACGAGTTAGTTAATTTTGTATCATGCTTGGGTAGAGGGTTATTAAAGATTTTGAGCTTATGATTCTCATTGATAGGTGGAGATTGTGTAGATTCTGGAAGCTCAATTTGACCATCGTCAATTAAACCTTGAATGAGCAATTATAGTCAAAAGCAATGATCGGTAGAATGTCCTACACATTGATGATAGTCGCAATGGGAATTTTCATCGAAGTTATGCCCTTTTGGTCGAGATGGATCAACTTGTAGAGGGGAAGGTAATGTAATAAGGTTACTATCGACTAGTTGTGGTAACAAAATTCATGGAGGGATGTTAAACCTAGAAAAGCTACACCTAAATGGTGTGATTACAGTTCCTTAAAGGTAGATACATCGCGAATTGATCGTAACATTTTTATCAGAGGATTTAGTTGCAAATGGATTAAATGTTGACTTACCTTGAAATCGTGTAGATGATGATGTTTTCTTCGATACTTAAGCTTTCCTATAGCTAAGAGCTTGGTTTCACGAAGCTTAAGAGTATAATGATTAGGGGATCATTTTTAAAAGTTCCCTAAACATCCCTAAATGGTGTCAGTGTAGAAGATCATCTCGAGAGCTTTCCAATGACTATGAGAACGCAACAAATGGACATCGGGAGCTCTAGATATGTTCGGTCAAAGTTTAGATAGCGAGAAAGTCAACTCTGGTCAACCGGTCAATATTTGACCAATCGCACTGTGACACGTGGCTTGCCACCACTTGTCGAATTCACTCGATTTTCCTATCGAGAGACGACAAGTGGATTACATGCTATGGACCGAGTTAATTATTTCTATACCACATTATATGGGTTGAAATTATATTATCTTGGTAAGTCCACCATTCCAAATGCCACCTAATTCTCCTAACCACTTACCCACTTAACTATACATTATGATAAGTTCATTTGTGAAGCAATTGTGGGGGCAAATGCCATACATGGAATCTTCCACGTGGAGGAGGAAATGAAGCGGTGGTAGGGGGCTAGGCCCATGCGTGGAATGTTTCACGTGGAGAAGGAGGTGAAGCGGTGATAGGGGGGTTAAGCTCACGTGGTCCTTTCGACCACTATCCTCGCATGGGACCTTATCCAAATGCCGCTCCATTTGGGATTTAATCCCATTAAAACAAACAAATCCGCCAATATGGGCATTTGATCCCATTAATTTTGGGACGGGTAAGGCTAAGGTTAAAAATAGCCTTAGGATTATATGTAATCCCATCAACTATATGCTACGGGATTAGGCTAATATTAGCCTAAGGATGATATGCAAATGCATATTTTAAGGGCCCTAATTTTTTATAAATAGGGAACCCATTCTATTGTAATGGACACACCGGTGCCACGGAGAAGCTCATTGCTAGAGCACGGAAAGGTGGACACACACCCGAGCTTATTATTTGTTAAGCTTATTTGTGGGATGTGTCAACAAGTATTGTCTATTGGCCTATTATTTTAGGCAATAGTAGATGAAATATTTGTGATTGGGAGTAAATTATAAACTACCCAATAGGCCCATTGAGCCACACCAATTACTTGCAAACTCGGATTATCGAGAGAGTGCTAGCTTCGCATTGACAGCGTAGGGAAGGCCGATCGAAGCCGAAGGAGATTGTGCATCAGGAAGGTGAAGAACAATTCGAATGATCATCGGAAGTTTTTCAAGAACTAGTGTACTGATAGGCAAGTAAAAATCCATTAGGTTTTTTTGTGAAAGTACTATTGTATTTACAAGTTTTGACTAGTGGAATGGTTCGACCACGAACCCGTGAGACGTAGGAAATTTCCGAACTCCGCAATCAATCTGTGCAATTGTCATTTTTGTCTTGCATTATTTTAAATTGATTACTTAAAAGGAGTAAATTATCAGTAAATAATTAAAGCCTACAAGGGTCCAAGATCGAGTGTAGTAATAATCGATTATTTTCGGATCATATAACAAAGTTGATCAAATGAAGGAGAGGTCTAAAAAAGAACACTTTCTGGAGAGGTGGCAAGAGACTTTGAATGAATAAATCTTGGAGCTTGACATCCACAGTATATTAGACATATTAGCTAAGTTGTTTTTATAGCACAAGACATAATCGACAAGTGTTCGTTAGACCCTTGTTTAAGTTGTGCAAGTTGAGCATAGGATATCTTAGAGCCAATGTTAATAGAGAAGTGAGTGAGGAAAGTATCAACCAAATGCATGAAAGAGACTACTGAATGGACAAGGAGGTCATAAAACCAATGCATCACATAATCTTGCAAACTATGAGGAAAAAGATTAGCGAGTATAGTGTGATCATCTGCATAGTCGAGACATGCTACATGGAAATCTTGAGATGCTCTTGTGGGTCACCATGGCCTTTAAAAATGGGTAATTTGGGAGAGATGAAGTTAGGTGGCAATGGATAGCAGATATAGCTAGTGCAAAAGGGGTATGCAACAATGAAGTAGAGTCTAAATATGGGGATGCATGAGAAGTAGTGAATTGAACCGACAAATTTGATTTTGCAAATCTTGATATAAAGATGTTAAATTAGGAGTGTTCGAGGAAGAGCCAAGTTGCATATTAGGCATGCGGGGTGAGTGATGGGAGCGGTAGTTATAATAATAAGAGTATAAACATAAGTGGGTGGAGTGGAGACCATGAGGAGCTGAAGAATGAGTAGACACCAAGGTTATAGCTTCATGAGTTTTCTTAGCAGTGATTAGAGCATGCAAGACATGAGGGAGATGAGTAGGATTTTCGTGTAAAGCTTGTCAAAATTCAGTAATAGTGTTGAGTTGATCTTGGTCAACATTAGTGTCTTTATCATAGGACTTCTCACTATCAGACACTTCTATTTCATGGAGAGGGACATTGTGCGAATTATCTAAAGGATTGTCAGTAGTAGCTACAGAAGTAGGGATATTAGCCATTGGTTTGGAAACTATACGAGTAAATGAAGGAAGCTCACAATATTGAAAAGACCCAAAATGACCACTATGAGTGACGGGAATACGAAGAAAAGGCCTAAGGAGAAAGGGTATTTGAAGTTTGGTTTCACCAAAATGATTAACTAAAATGTGGTAAAATGTATAGTTAATCTAACTAGGAATAATAATAAATAATCGTAAATAAATGCAAGAAAGAAATATGGAAAAGTGACCCAAACAACACAACTAATGTAAATAAAAGCCCTAATATGTAAATAAGTGTTGGAAGGAGCTTAGTTGATTCAGAGGCTGATCTGGACTATGTCGTAAAATAATCCGAATATTACTAAGCAAGAAATGACATACAGAGATCCCTGGAAAAGAGTAGATTTGAGCAATGTTAGTGTATTGGGACACTTGTGGGCACCTTAGTCTGTAGTATGGGTGCCCGGTTTGTGAAAAGGCTTCGTAACCTTCCTGCTAAGTGTTGCTTGATGGTCTCCTACCTTGCTTCCTGTCACACTAGATTCACTATATTTGGCGCCGTATGTTGTTGGTAATCGGTATGAAGAAGAGATGTAGAAACCCCAAGACAAACATAAAACCCTAAAAAAGAAAGATGCAAATGAAGGGGTTGGATTGACCTCAACTGCCACAATGGTGGACTTACTAACTGAGCGTTACACTACATCTCAGACCTGATGTAGTTCTATGTGCAAGTACATGTGAAATCATGCCCTAGGGTGCTCTTGTGCTAGTTGCACTTTGTGAAAGTAGCGAGCTATAACTATGTGTAGAAAATGTAATATAATGTGTACATGAAAACAATAAACTCCCCTCCTATGAAGTGTGATGCAAGCCTTGTGCCTTTGTGATGGATGCTAGATGGATGGAAGTGTAGCCTTTGATGGATGCAACCTTAGATGATGATAGTAGTGACTAGTGCTTGGTACCTCATTATGGTTTCATAACTTTATATTTATATGGTTTTTTTGTTCTAATTTTGTAATTAACCCCAAAAAGGCCGACCGTAAGAAAGATTAGAAGCCAAATGGTTAAACTACCCAAAAAGTGGTGGGAAAGTGGGAAAGGATTAGAGCACCCTAATTCAGGACCAGGGCACTTACAGCAGCACCCCTACCAACGCTAAAACGATAGAAAATGATGAAAACAAACCGGGAAAGTATGTGTGGGAGGTCGAAATGACGACAGTAAAGTAAAACAAAATGGCCAAAAGATGGGGTTAATTAGTAATTTCTTCACTCAAAAACCATATGAATAGTAGTATAAAATTGGGACTAAATAATGTCTAAAGTGTGTGATTATGTGACTACACCGTCGGTGTAGAAAGTAACCTATGTGGTAGAGTAAAATTATCCAATTGATCGATAGTGTCTCAGGTTACATAAACTAATTATCACATCACGCTTTTTTCAACATAATTAATAAGATCATTTTCCATACATTTTGTTTTTTATTCTTGATTGAATGGTGTGAAGGATTTTGGGAGAAATATATTTCAAGTAATGAAGATCTATTTGACATTTTAAGCATGAGAAATGTTTCAAACTCGTGGAATCGTGATTGCGTAAGTGTGTTTATTGACCCTACATGATAATAGACACACTTACACAAATAAAGTTTTAAGACAAGAAATTTTCACTATAGGTCTATTAAGGTGGAACATACCTCCCCACGCTAGTTAGGAGCCTTGATGCATTTTTTTTAAATTCCATAATTACCTCTCTCGGGTATGTGTAAAACCCTAGTTAGGGTTTAGTAGAGAGATTTTGAGTTTTGAGACTTATCAAACTTTTCAAAAGCCCAAATTGGTACTTTAGAGAAAATTATGAGATAAAAAAATGATTTTGGGAATTTGACGTGAATTTTATATTATTTGCATGTGCCAAATCTCAAATTCTCATAGAAATTTGTTTTTAAGGCCTAAAGACCTAATTTTCCAATTGTAATTGTTTGTTTGAGAGGCTTAAGGAGTGGTTAATTCTTAAACTTTGTGAGAAGCTAAAATACATAATGAGTACCTAAAAAGGTAAATGGATTCACATAACTCCTTGGAAATCCTTCATAAAAATGACATTTGTTGAGAAATAGGCTACTTAGGAAGAGTCTTAATGAAATAATAGACCATGCTATTTGGACGCTTTGCATTAGGAGTATGACTCTAAAACTTAGTGAGGATCTATAAGATCATAACAGGTATATAAAAAGGGTTTTGGTTTTCCCAAGAAGCATGTGTAACTCTCCCAACTATAAGTTTTTGTGTACGGGTAGAACTAGTAAGAGATTGAGATAGGTGTAAGAGGATGAGCCAAGTTTGATAAATTTCTTTGCTTGCAAACCCAATAAAGGGCATGAATACATGAGATACATTATTGGGAAGATATCCTAGAGTTTTAAGTCCTCGCAAGAATACTTCTTAAGACAAAACCCTATATTGAGAGGACTAAACCTAATATTAGTGAACAAAACCCTATATTGTTCACTAAGATTAGGTTTATTCCTCTCAATATAGGGTTTTGTCTTAAGAAGTATTCTCAGACTTAAAACTCTAGGATATCTTCCCAATAATGTATCTCATGCATTCATGCACTTTAGTGGTTTGGAAGCAAAGGAATTTGTCAAACTCAATCCTTCCTCTTACACCTATCTCAATTTCTTACTAGTTCTACTCATACATAAAACTTATAGTTGGGAGAGTTATACATGGTTATTGGGAAAATAAAACCCTATTTAGGTATACTTTATGGGCTTATACCTCCTCACCAAGTTTCGTAGTTGGACTCTAATATAAAGCATCCAAATAGATTATAATATTCTTTCAATTAAGACTCTTCCTAAGAAAGTTCTATTTCTAAAATTTTATTGTTTTGAAGGATTTTCAAGGAGTTATGTGAATCCATCAACCTTTTAGACACCCATAATGGATTTTTAGCTTCTCAAAAGTTTAAGAATCGACCACTCCCCTTAAGCCTCTCAGACAAACAAATACAATTGGAAAATTAGGTCTTTAGGCCTTAAAAACATGTTTTTATGAGAATTTGATATTTGACACATGCCAATAATATCAACTTCATACCAAATACCCAAATCCTACCACTCTCTCATAATAGTCTACAATACCAATTTGAGCTTTTGAAAAGTTTGATAAGTCTCAAAACTCAAAATCTCTCTATAAAACTCTAACTACGGTTTCGCATTGCACTACATGAGAGGTAATTATGAAAATTTAAAAAAAAATTAATTTTAATTCTCCTAATCGGCATGGGGAAGTATGTGCCACCTTAATACACATACATATCAAGATTTCTTGTCTTGAAACTTTGTTACAAGCTCTTAAACTAAACATTTACATTCAGTAAGTGGTCAATAAACACACTTACACAAATGTTGTTCCATGAGTTTGCAACATTTCTTGTGCTTAAGAATGTCATATAGATCATCATTCCTGAAATATAGTCCTCCCAACATCCTTCACACCATTCATCTAGTGATTTTTCATAATAGGGTTTTCGCACAAACCCGAGAGAGGTAATTATGGAATGTTAAAATAAATTTTAATTTCAAGGCTCCTAACCAAAGACGATGAGGATGTGCCACATTAATACATCTACAACGAAAAGTTCTTGTCTTGAAAATTCATCGAGTGCTCTCAAAATGAACATTTATAACTAGGCAGTGGTCAATAAACACACTTACACATTCGTGAGTTTCCGTAGTTCGCAACGTTTCTTCTCGCTTTTTAAAAATGTCAAATAGATTGTCATTCATTGAAATAGGTTCTCCCAAAGCAACCTTCACACCATTCATAATAGTCTCTATAGTACCAATTTGGTATTTAAAAAGTTTCGACGAGTCTCAAAAACTCAAATCTTCTACAAAACCCTAGTTAGGGTTTTACATAGACCAGAGAGAGGTAATTATGGAATTTTTGAAACAAATTTTAATTTTAGGGCTCCTAACTAGCATTGAAGAGGTATGTACTCACCTTAATAAACCTATAATGAAAATTTATTGTCTTGAAACTTCATTACAGTGCTCAAATTGAACATTTACAATCATGCAGGTCAATAAACACACGTACACAATCATAGTTCCCTAAGTTTACAACATTTCTTATGCTTAAAAATGTCAAATAGATCGTCATTTATTAAAACAAAGTTCTCCAAACATCCTTCACATCATTCATCTAGAGCTCTCAAATTAAACATTTATAATTAGATAGGTCAATAAACACACTTACACCGATATAGTTCCATGAGTTTACAACATTTTGTGTGCTTAAAAATGTCAAATAGACCGTCTTTCCTTGAAACAGAAGTTCTCCCAAATTCCTTTACACCTTTCATATATAAAAGGAATCAAACAACAAAACCGAGGTGGAAGTATAAACGAACCAACAATGAGTAAAATACATAACGATTCGCATCCAGCTTCTCCTAAAAACCTAAATCCATGAACTCTACCCTTGAGCATCACATGGAAAGCCCCGTGTTGCCACATTGTATTTTTAAAGTTTGGTGCATTTTTACCTTATTTAAAACTCAATTCCTCCTATTTATATCACATGTAGTTTGAGCACCTTGTTGGATAGTGAAAGATTTATAAGACGTTTGGGAGAGGGAGGTCAAGAGTTAAACCCCCAAAACATCACTTCTTTTATATTTTTGAATTTAGGGGAGCTTTTAGAGGGATCTACCAAAGATAACAGAAAAAAGTTTGCTAACTCATCTAGTTATAACTAAACCCACCCCCAATATTAGTAGAGAAAACCCTATTAAATGGTAATTTTTTCTCCCACATAGCTTAAAATTCCATTATGAGCCACTTTTCAGAAGGGAGGGGTGCCCGAAAGGGTTATTTTTTTAGCATTTTCAACATTTTTTGTAAATTTTGCAGACCGTGAGACATTTTGAGCTCTAGAGGCCACTAGGGTCTCGCAAGACAAAAAAATGTTACATATCATTTAATGTTTCAAAATAGTTAAATATTATATTTATAGTGTATTTTGCAAAGAGTGTTGTTTTGTGCTAACAAGCCATCTAGTTGGGAACAGTCTAACCACCCACTATGGAAAAAAATGCTCCAAAATTCTTCTTGCCTAACTCATAGTTACTTTATGGTGATAAATATGCCGCGTGGAAGACCAAAATTCAAACTCAACTTGAGTTTGAAGAAATTTGGCCATCATATATAGTTTTATAACTAGAATAACATGATGAAGGAACCTAACAACAATAATTTGATAGGGCCAATTAGAAGGCCAAGTTGATAATCTTATTTGTAGTGTCCGATGACGTGTAACCCCACATTTGAGATGCCAAAACAACCAAAGAAGCATGGGACAAGTTAAGCACAATGTATGAGGTATGAAACAAGAATATAATACTAAATTTATAGAGTCAGTTATGTACACTGAAATTTAAGATAAACGATAAAGTGGAGGATTTATTGCAGAGAGTTGCAGAATTGAGGACTTCACTTCTAGCCCTGGGAGAGGAGGTTAATGATAAAACTCTGTGCTCTATTGTTCTAAGAGAAATTCCTCCCTCTTACCACATTTTTGTGATGAAAATCAACTTGTCGATTAGAACATCGTTTTGAGAGGTGGCAAATTTTCTACATCAAGAAGAGGAACTTTACAACAATGATGAAAAAGAAGAGCATACACTATCTTCTCATCAGAAAGGGAAGGAAAAGCACAATCTTCCCAAAATTCCCAAAAACAACATCAACAAGGGGACAAGCAAAATAAGAAATTTCCTATCTACAAATGAGGACATGAGTTGAAATATTGCTGGTATAACACATAAAATAAAGTGTTAGAAGCACAATCACCGATCGAGGGGGATGAATCAAGAAGCAATGCAAATTTTCATTCACTTAAACAATTTCATCCATTAACCATTCAATTAACCATTAAGCATGCATCCATAAGAACATAACCATAGAAGAGAAAATGAGAGCACATAAACAAAAGAACACAATATGTAAGTGGGAAACCCTCAAGGGGAAGAAAACCCACTGAAACACAACTTTATTAGAGAAATGAATCAAATTTAGTTGAGCACCAACTCAACAAGGAGCACCAACCCTAAGTTTAGTGAGGCACTAACCCCAAAATGAGCATTAAACCCTATATTTAATAGAGAACCAACCCTTCAAGGAGGCACTAACCACCAAGATGAATCATCACCAACAAAAGCCACCTGATATGTTTGTATCCCTTGATTTGTTCATAAAACCGATGATTACACTTTGAAGCTCTCTTTCCTTCATTCTTCTTAAAATTTTCTCTCTAGTCAACTTGCTCTAGATATTCTCCACCAAGCTAATTAGGCCTAATGAACTATATCTCCAACAGATTAACACACACTAGAACATCTCCACACACTCTTTTTGGTCACAAATACTCTCTATACCTTTTCTTCTCTTCTCTTCCCTTTAGCTCACATTTTCTCTCACACTCACAACTAGCTCAATGAGCTTTCTAATTTGCTTTTATACCTATCCTATGATTATAATAAATGTAGATAGGAAGTAATAGAGTAAAATAACTCCTAAAAAAAATAACATCATAAAAACACAATTCATAAGACCATATATGTTGCTAACATCATCTAGAACCATCTAGACCTCCATTAAGACTCAAGAAGCCCCAAATCACCAAAACAACCAACTTGCTAAAAATGAATGTTATAGAGAAAAAATAACAATCACTAAAACTCACACACCACTTATACATGTTTTATAAGACTTAAACCATCTCCCAAAACCATGAAATATCCCTACATCATCATCTCACCTCATAAATCCACTTGAGAAAATGCACAACTACCATGCCCCAAAACTAGTCTTCTAAAAGAAGCTAAAAACAAATCAAATGATATAATCCATGAAAGTGTAATATACCAATGGAAATATAATTACCTCAAGGTCATCACCAAGTGCATAGGATTCCATAAATCATATTATAGCACCTCCAAAACGCTTCTACAACCAAGTCACCTAAACCGCTCAAAATAACACCAAAACCATTAAGTACAAGAACGACTTCAACATAACTACTAAGGGTGCAAACATGATATAAAACCACCATAGAAATTTATAAAAATCCCACACTTCCTCAAAATCTAAATTATTCAATAGGTCTAATGGACAACTTAAGCAAAAATGGACATTTCTTGAAACTTTCATTTTGAGTGGGGTCCACACATAGCCACAACACCTAACTTACACCTAGAGAAATATGGAGGAGTCCTATACAACCAAAAATAATTATAATTTCAAAAACAATCCATTTCTGGGCCACCACCATTAAGATCTCTTCCATCGCTTTTGACTTAGGGTTTCAAAATTGTTAAAAAGGCTTCTTAACGATTGTTCATAAAACTCTGACAATCAAATGACCTCATTCCACTTGGAAAACCTTATTATTAGACCTCTTCAACTATACTTAAGATCTTGGGTCCCCATACAAATCACACACATGTAAATGAGCATCAGAAAGACCAAATTTGACCTTGGTTTCTCACTTCAACAACTCAGTATAGGTAAAAATGCAATATCTTTCAAAATATTCAACACCAAGTCATGAAATTTAGACCACACCTCTATATCAACCTCTTACACATTATACAATGCTTTATTTTTCTCAAATACAATAAAAATCTGACTTCATCTCACTAGGGCATGTTTTTTCAAGGACTAGGTCTAAGAACATACCTAAAACCACTTTTCATGCAATATTCTCAAAGTACTAACCTCAAAATTCACCAAAATTCTAGAAAAACTTTCCACAACTCTAATGTAGCTCATATTTACATACCTATCTCTAAAATAGATCAACTCACCTCATTAGGTCACTTAAGGCTTGAGAATAGGTCTAGTGAAGACCTAAACCATGCCTTCACCTCATATCTACACTCTAAGAAAATGTGAGTGTCCTTATACCTCATAATCATGTTTCCCATACTTTCAAAAAGCTCACACAACTGCTACATACCTTACTTCATCATGTCATACCTCATTCTGCTCTCTAGGCCTCAAGAACAAGCACCTTAACCATGCTTGCTTCACTACAATCTGACCTCCTCATCACTTTGGCACACTTGTACACCTACTAGGACCTTCAACACACTACATGACATCATCACACCATCCTCCATACCTTTGAAAGTCACTATCACACTCCTACAAGCCACTACACATTGCTCAAGAACCCATGCAACACCAAGCAATCTCAACAAGACATACAACTTGGCATGACACTACCAATCAACCTTCATGTTTCTTCCCTCTTTTGACATTAATGAAATCAATGAAAACTCCTAAAACATCATACTTTGACATCAATGACAACATAATGCCAACATAAAGGTTCATTGAGCAATTCTGGACCTCAAAATCAACAATCACAACAGGGACAATCACACTACAAGCAAGGGAAGAAGAAGGGGAAATTAACGAAAGAAAACCCATCAAAAAGGCAATATAGCTGAGCAAGAAGACCATTCAAATGATGAGGACTTCTTATACATTTCCCATTCTAGTGAACCATCCATGTCATCTAGTGTTGTTTGGTACGTTGATTTGGGAGCCACCTTTGGACACATGACTCAGGCATGGAGATCTGCTTTTACCACCATGAGGGACACACCTTCAAAAATCATGTTTCATTAGGTGATGAATCTTCTTACATGGTACAAGGTATTGGGAACATTTATCTACCTCTTGGTTCACAACATTGTATATTATCTAATGTATTATATGTCCCTGGCTTAATAAAGAATTTACTATCGTTAGTCAACTTCTAGATCATAATATGAAGATTGATTTTGATAGTCATTTTGGTAAGAAAGTGTGTTTGATTCAAGATAAATTCCAGAGGATCGAACATTGTTGCAAAATCCTCAAATGTGGGACGTATGTTCCAGCTTGATTTTATTCATAGAGATGATTAGGCACTAGTGGATAAGAATTCTTCCTCTACATAGTTGTGGCATTAGAGACTTGGTCACATTAGTTTTAGTTATCTCGATACAATTTTTTTCGTACAATATGGTGAGAGGTTTTTCATCTCTTAATAAGGATATAGATAAGTGTCCTAATTACCTCATAGAAAAACAACACAAAGCTTCATTCCATAAGAGTACTTATTGAGCTCCAAGTAAGCTTGATTTGGTTCATATCGATCTTTGTGGTCTGATGTAACCTATTCATTTTGGATTTTAGTATTTCATGCTATGTGTTGATTATTATTCTATAAAAAATGTGGATTTTTGTCTTTGTAAAATTTGTTTTTTTGAGAACTTCAAGAAGTTCAAAGTGGTTGTTAAGAATGAGACTCGTTAGTCATATCGATGTCTCGCTCAAATCCAAGGGGGAATTCACTAGTAATGAGTTCAAATCCTACCTATAATTTCATGGGACTTGTCTACAAATTCCTCCTCCACATACACCATGGTATAATTGTGTAGTTGAGAGAAATAACCATACTATCATGGAGATGGTGTGATGCATGATCAATGATTCTAGACTAATAAAGGCATTCTAGGCCGAAGCAACAAAGACAACTATATATTTTCTTAACAGAGTGCTCACATTTTCTCGATGGAGTAACACCACATGAGGTATGGTCAAATCAGAAGCCATCCATTGCACACCTCAGAGTATTCGGGTGTAAAGCTAGCATGCACATACCCAAGCAAAAAAGAAAGAAGTTGGATATGAAATTAGATAAACTCATCTTCATTGGATATAATGAAGAGGCTCTTGGGTACATATTGATGGATCTAAATATCTGTGGAAAATCTACACCAAGAGAGATGTTTATTTTTAGAAGAATGAAGCTAATAGTCCTTCGAGACTCACATGATGTAGATTGCACTCTGTTATAAAAATATAAATAGATGTTCCCACTGATGATGATAGTGATGATGGGGATGATGGTGATGATCAAACAATACCACGACCCATAGGAATAGTAAAACATATGCCCAAGTGGTATACAAACATGATTCAAGATGTTAAATATGATGCCGCATCAAATACATCCACCATCGACCACAGACTCACAAAGAAAGCTCAAGAAGAGGTAAATTTTACGTTAAGGAGTAGAGTTATTAAATCTATTGGGCCATCTACTATCTAGAGCCATACAATAGAAATCTTGGAAAAATACCATGTATGTTGAATATTAGTCAATGATGAAAAATAATACCCGACAACTTGTCGATCTTCCACTAGGTAATAATCCCATTGGTCAGTAGATGGATATTCAAAAAAAGGTATCAAACATATGGGACTATTGATAAGTAAAAATTGAGACTCAGTAAAGAAAGGGGTATGCAAAAAGGAAGGTATAGACTAGGAGGAGACATTTGATCCCGCAACTAAGATCAAAATGATTAGGATGATATTTTCTCTGGCTACTTAGTTTGGCTGGAAGTTCCATCAAATGGACATGAAAAGTTCCTTTTTGAACGAAGATATATAAGATGAAGTCTACATGACTTAACCTAAGGGTTTTTTCATACATGGGTTATAAACAAAGGTATGTAGACTCAGAAAATATATGTATGGCCTTAAATAGGCACCCTAATCATGGTACACCAAGATTGATGAACATCTCATTCAACATAGATTTGTGAGAAATCCATAAAGACCCAATATCTACCTCAAGAGGTAAGGAGGAGAGATTGTAATAAATTTTGTATATGTCTATGATCTAGTCATCACTGATAACACAATGAAGATGATCGATGCTATGAAGAAATATCTCAATCGATTGTTTGACATGAAAAATCTTGAGCTCATGTACTATTGTCTTGGATTGGAAGTATGACAAGGAGAATCATATCTTTGTTTCTTAGTTGAAATATACCAAGACAACACTTGAGAAATTTAAGATGATGGATTGCACACTAATTGCTACACCCATAGAGATGAGACTTCATTTATCTCATTTAGATCCATCTCCTCTAGTAAATGCAACTCTCTATCGATAGTTGATTGGGAGTCTTATTTACTTAACATATACTAGACCAGATATCAACTTTGTAGTTATATTTCCGTGTTTATGTAGGAACCCAAAGTTTTTCATTGGAAAACAACAAGACATATCTTGAGATATCTCAAGGTACTATGGATCTTGGTTTAGAGTACACAAAGAATGATCATTTCTTCTTGATAGGATATTTGGATTTGGATCAAGCAGTAATATTGATGATTGGAAATCCACTACGGATTTGTATCCTTTTTGGATCTATACCAATACCATGGGGAAGTAAGAAACAAATCTTTATTTCTCACTCTTCTATAGAGGCCAAATATCATGTTGCAGTACAACTATTTGTGAAGCGATATGGATATGCCACATACTGAGGGGCTTGGAGTACCATAGGAGAAATCCACTACCTTGTATGTTGACAATGAGGGTGTTCTCAAACTTTTTCACAATCCAGTGTTTCATGAGAGAACCAAACATATTGAGGTACAAGTTCATTTCATACATGAACATGTCTTGAAACACAATATATAGCTTCAATTTTTTCCAACAACTAAACAACGAGTAAATATTTTCACAATGTCACTGCACATGAAAAATTTGAGTTGTTCAGAGAGTTCCTCTCCTCATCCCTTGAGGTAATGCAAAATTAAGGGGTGGAATTTTAGGTAAAACCTAGTTTACTATAGGTAATTTATGCATTTACCTTAGTTATTTTTACCATTAGTAAATATTTATTTTACTATAGTAATTAGTTGTTATGTTATTATTATACGGTTATGTAATAACTAAATACCATAGTAAAATAACTATTTACTAAAGGTAAAAATAACTAAGGTAAATACATAAATTACCTATAAGTGAACTAAGTTTTACGTAATAATCGTGCATCATTAATTTCTTGCATGAAATCAAACCTAGGTAGTGTCTCTGTAACCTAGAGGCAAATCCTTTAACCTTTCCAACCAATATTTATTTAAGAATGATTAAAGAGTTCTCATCCCAAAAGTGTTGGGATGAGTCATGACATGATGTTAACCCATTCATTAAAATAATAGTTCTTTATAATATCCTTAATATATTTTACGTCCACTTTAAGTGATACTTACCATCAATGTTTTTTACCGGCCTCAGAACTTTATCATAATGCTTAGCTAATTTGAGTACGAATTTTGGGAATTAATTAGATGTAGGGAGATTAATATGACCTATGTTTCAGATTCGTGTTTTTTTGAACATTTGACTCTAGGGAGGAGTAACCCTCAAGTTGATACTTTATGTATTTTTAGATTTTTTATCCTTTGGACATCGGGGAAAATCAAGATAAACATTAAAAATAAACCCAAAAAGAAATTAGGGTTTTGATGGTGCAAAAAGGATTGAAATTCCGATTGGATCTTGGTGAGATTTTAGGATGTTTTCACATGTTGAAATTTTGATTAACACTCAATCATAATTTTGGAGTTTCTAAACAAGATCAACAGTTTGATAAACACCTTCAAATTTTTGGTGTTGTAAAACATGGAAAAAATTAAGCTTGACACTTGATTCGACTTTTGGAGGTATGAAACAAGGTTAAAAGTCTTCCTAATAATAATAGGAATTTTAGAGGTCTGGAAAATATTTTAAAGTATGATCAACACTGTCATACTATTGGAGTTGCGAAGAAATTTCAAAATTTCACCTAACACCAATTGGGTTTTTATAAAGCATATCACAACTAAATCCATGCCTCACACTACCAAAATTTTAGTGTTTAAAATAATGGTAACAACCCCGATCCACTCTTGTTGTGTTTTTGATCGTGTTAAACCCTTAGTTGTTTATGTAATGCAAGTTTGGTGATAATATGAATTTTGGTGAATCTTGCCTAGCCACAAATTTTCCCTCTCAAACCCACATATAGTGATACCAATAAGAAAAACACAAATGGTATATATTTTGCAAACCCCATAAGTTTGTAATCATGCATAAAAACACACTCAAATTGTTTCACACAACTAAATTACCAATGATTTACTTAATATTTTTTCAAAAGGTGACAAAGACAATGGGAAGATCGATGGAAGAAATGGGGAAGAGAAACAAGACATGTTTACAAATGAAAGTGAGAAATGAAAATTCGATAGCATATATATAATGATCTCATTAACTATATGTTAAAATGTGCAATAATTTTGACCAAGAAAACATTAATTATGTTGAAAAGGAGAATGGAAGTCAAAATGAAATCAGAATTTCATGTTTTGTGTAAGAAACCCCAATTGTCCGATTAAGACTATGGATAGAGTAATTCAGTGGAAAGGACGTTCAAAAAATTTACAAATACATGAAAGCTTTTTACCTTATCAAATAAGGTCAAAAGATTGATTTGCATGGATTACGATTTTTACCTTGTTAGATAAGGTTTAAACTTTGATTTGCATGGATTGATATTTTGACCTTCTTGACAAGGTTAAAATTATGATTTACATGGATCAAAATTTTAAATTTCTCAGACAAAGTCAAAAGTATGATTTACATTTATCAATATTTCGACCTTTCTAGACAAGGTCAAAATTCCACTTTACGTTGATTGGGATTTAGGAGTTGAAATGTAACTTGAAAAATTGTTTAAAAAGTTTGATTCCTTGATCGACTAGAACAATGTAAAACTTGGGTGTTTCCCCAATATTTTTCATTATGCTCATGACTTTAAATAACCTTTTTTGAAATTTGAATGGTTACCCCAAATTTCCTCTAATATTCTAATTTGGGGATAATAGTTGGCTCTATATGAGGACATACCTTGGATTTCCTAGAAGGTAAAAAGGGCGAATGAATCCCAAAATATATTTTTAAGGGTTTTTATCCATTGGGTGTGGATTCAAAAATTTACTAGACAATATAGAAAAGGACTCGAGATCTTGTTTGAACAAACAATAGAAAAGTGTAATGAAAGGGTGAATGAATCCCAAAATAGTTTTTCAAGTGACATACTTTGATTGCTTAGAAGGTAAAATAAGGTTGAATGAATCCAAAAATATGAGAGAGAGAGAGAGAGAGAGAGAGAGAGAGAGAGAGAGAGAGAGAGAGAGAGAGAGAGAGAGAGAGAGAGAGAGAGAGAGAGAGAGAGAGAGAGAGAGAGAGAGAGAGAGAGAGAGAGAGAGAGAGAGAGAGAGAGAGAGAGAGAGAGAGAGAGAGAGAGAGAGAGAGAGAGAGAGAGAGAGAGAGAGAGAGAGAGAGAGAGAGAGAGAGAGAGAGAGAGAGAGAGAGAGAGAGAGAGAGAGAGAGAGAGAGAGAGAGAGAGAGAGAGAGAGAGAGAGAGAGAGAGAGAGAGAGAGAGAGAGAGAGAGAGAGAGAGAGAGAGAGAGAGAGAGAGAGAGAGAGAGAGAGAGAGAGAGAGAGAGAGAGAGAGAGAGAGAGAGAGAGAGAGAGAGAGAGAGAGAGAGAGAGAGAGAGAGAGAGAGAGAGAGAGAGAGAGAGAGAGAGAGAGAGAGAGAGAGAGAGAGAGAGAGAGAGAGAGAGAGAGAGAGAGAGAGAGAGAGAGAGAGAGAGAGAGAGAGAGACTTCCCATTTTGTGGAAATGTCATATGTGTACAATCCGAATATGCTATGTAAAAATCTTATCCATGCATAGAAGTCAAAACTTGAATTTTCCTTTCCATACAAGGTCAAATTTTTGATGCATTCCTTTAGGCTTTCACCTCTTATCACATATCATAACAATATCACCAATTTAGAATCCTTTAGGCCTATCCTTCTTATCGAACAACTACTTGATTTTCAAATGATGTTCAGAAATCTTGTTAACCACCTTGATCCATTTTTTCTCCAAACCACCGAGGTACATCATTCTATTATCTAATGGATCTTTGAGTATCTCATCTTCAACAACTCTAGCTAATTTTAATATCAATTAATATAGGGATATAAGGATCTTCACATTAACACCATACAACATGTGAAAAGGAGACATATTGATATCTATTTTGGGAGATATTCCATCAACCCATAAAGCATCATATAAACTATGCTAGGTAAGTCAATTTTTATCTACTCGCTAAAAATGATATTTACAAGATTTTGTTACTAGATTCAACTTGTCCATTCCCATGAGGATAATAGTCGGAGGTGTGTGTTAGTGATATACCATACCTGTAATAAAATTGAGCAAGATCATAGGAGGAGAAATTATAAGCAATTCTAGTCACCACCTTATTTGGCACTCCAAACCTTATGATTATGTTCTCCTTTATGAAGTTACAAGATAATTTTTATGTATCTTGACTAGCTGGTATAACTTCTACCCTTTTCTCAAAAATATTGTGGCATTCAACACATATGAATGGACAATAATTAATGGGGAGTTGAAAACACCGATAGATCTATTCCCCATTATTTAAATGGTTATTTGACGACTACAAACCTAAGAGGTAGAGATGCTACTTTGGGCCTCCCAACAAATTGTTAGCATGGTTTGCACTTAGTATTTCACTTATGTTAGTCTTGGAAGAGAGTGGGTCAATAGTAATATGCCTATGATATATTTTGTGTCACAACCGATGCTAAGAAGTGTTCTTGATAAGATTAATCGTGAAATAATTCTAAGAACCTCTTTTTATTGGTTATTGTCAACACAATGAAGACAAACACAATCAATACTCCTTTTAAAATAGGCATTATCCATCACATAGTACATACATAGCTACATGATACTTGACCATACTTCTTTCCTTTGGATTCAAATTAGTGGGACATTCCCCATAGTCTAGGTAGTTCCTCCATTGTATTCAAATCTTCTTACTTGGTGATTACATATTTTTCAATAATTAATTGACACAAACCATTTCCATGCATGATCTTGGTAGATTTGATCTCAAAGTAATACTCTTGGCCCTTTTTATCCATCCACCCCTATGTGATCCTTACTCTCATTGGGTCATAATAGATGAGATTGTTGAATATAGGACTTTGTATAAGGCTTAAAGATATAATACCTAAAATGTTTCAATACTTTTACTACCACGTAGTCCCGCTTCTCAACTACTAAGTATTTTAGTTCATTTTCCTTGAGTGCACAACTTATGAAGGCAATTGGGTACTCTATTCCTTCCTCACTCTTTTACATTAGGATTATAGATAGAGTATGAAATGATGCATAAATGTAGATGATGAAATTCTTTGAATAATTTGGGCATACTAGTACATGAGCTTGTGAGATGGTAGTTTTAATAAATTTAAATGCTTCCTCTCCATTTGAGTTCGTGCAAAATATTGCCTCGCCTTTCATCATTTTGGAAATTCACTGTTATGAAGAATGAGCAGACTCAATTTCACTCAGTAGGAAGAGTAGATGATGAAATCCTTTGAATAATCCAAGTATAACAAAATGAGAGCTTAGGAAATGGTATTTTTAATGAATTTGAATGCTTTCTTTCCCTCTGTGTTCCTATACAAATTTTCCTTGCATTTCATCATTACGAAAATGTGTTTAATAAGTTTAGAAAAATATGGGATCAATCTCTACAAGAAATTTACCTTTTTGAAGAATGAGTGGACTCCAATTTTGCTTGTAGGAAGAGTAAGATTCTCGGATAACACTAACTTGATCCAAAACAATTTTTTTATTCCTTTAACATAAAGTGACCAAGTATTTTACCTTATGTCATGTCAAACACAAATTGTTTATGATTTAAGGAAATCCCATGGGAACAACATTTCTCAAGGACTTTATCTAGATACTTGTAATGGTCTTCTTATTTCTTTGAGAAAATAGTTAAGTCATCAAGATATACCTCAATTATATTATATTTTGGATCAAGGGAGATAAGGTCCGTGGCTCATTGAAATATAGAACCCGTATTGATTAATCCAAAAGTTATCCTTCTCTAATAAAATTTATCATGCGGAGTGGTGAAAGTGATTTTTTTTGTCGGTCTTCTATAGCCACTTCAAATTGATTATACCCAGAGAATCCATCTAATGTAAAGATAATTTATAAACCCATGAATTCTTGGATTACTTGATCCATAATCAGCAAAGGATAATTATCATTTATTTATATTTCAAAAGTCAACACAAATACAAACTTCTCCATTCTTCTCATGTGCACTAGGACAATGTTTCGTAATCCATGTTGAGTGGTGAATAGAAAAATAATCTTTGAGTCTAGCATATTTTTCATTTCATTGAGGATAATACCTAAAATATTTAAGTTACAATATTGTTTGTTTTTTCTTATAAGGGTGTGCATCAGGATTGAGATGGATGTTGTGATGCATCTCATTCATCCATAAGGACTTAAAGTTAGCATATGAACATGCCAACACATCTGTGTATTTCTTAAGCATTATCACTAACCTTCTACTTTCCTTAGGTGTGGATCATTTTCCAATATTCTAAATGCCAAGATATTCTTTATTGCCAATGTTTACTAGTTTTATATCAAAAATGACTTGAACAAATCACAAACGTTCCTTTTATGAAGCAATCATAATATTTATCAAATAATTATTCTAAGGATACCAACCCCTAAGTATCTTATTACATTTTAATTATATACTTTCTTCATTATTTGCATCTTCTTTTGAATATGAGGTAGCCTCACAAAAATAATAATTACTTGTTTCGAAATACAACTCGTTGAAATTGTCTAGTTTTTCAAGGAATGATATGATATGACGATTATTATGAATAACTACCAATTCTCCGAGTTTTTAGGAAACTCAGATGAAACACCATTTTTAATGGTGTATTTGTTGTCTTAGAATCCTGGGTGTGGAATGAATAAGGATATTGATACAGCCAATGCATCTGATTTATTATTCTTCTCTTTAAGTACGTTGTTGAGGAGAAAACATCAAACATTTCAATGCACTCCATACTCGGTTCGTAGTGTTTGAAGCAATCATTTTTCACTTGGTACGGTTCCTTACCCGATTCAAAATCAGATCCACATCACCTTAAGCCCATAAATTTTTAATACCTCTTTCTTTCATGAATTGTATGCCTAACAAAAATCTTTATACTCTATTGTATTGTTGGTATTGTCAAACTACAACTTGAAAGAGAGAGGAAAAATTCATGGTCGGGAGAGATCAACACAAAACATACCCCTAAACTAGTTGAACAACCACCATCAAATTTTAGGATCCACACTTCATTATAAACATCTTGAGAAATCTTGGGATGACCAAGTCTTCTTTAGTTGCGAGGAAGTATGTACTGCGTGGTCTATTTCTTCAAAAATAATTTCAGCTATAGGATCTTCATATATCTACATGGTATATTTTTGTGTTTCGTTTAGGTTGTAGTCTCTTCTTGATGCTTTTTATTAGGACATCAGTGTGTGACTAATCCATTTTCATTTTTGCACCTAAATCTCTTTAAAATCTACGAGTTAATAACATTCTATATGAAGCTAGAATATAAACTACTAGGATGGTCATACTTATTCACTTATAAGGAAAGGTGGCTAAAACTTCTTGTGTAACTTTGATTTACTCCGATCAACAATAATTGTTTTGTTTTCATAGAGAAATTGGTGTGAATGCACAACATTGAGTTTTCTCCAAGGTGTGGGACCTTGCAAGGTGAGAAAATCTCCAGATTGAAGCTGGTTCTTACTCCTCTGTTTAGGTGTATGCATGCAATTTGCAGAGAGGTTTGATTCAAAATTCCTATTCTAAAACTACCAAGGAGACATGGTTGAGAGAAAACATGGAAATGGAAACAAAACTAAGCAAAAAAATAGAAAGGTGATACACCAAAGGAGTGTTGAACTCCTTGCTTTGCAAAATAGACACAAATCATGAGGATGTAGCAACAAAACATGCACAAATTTTCCAAAATGCAATGAAGGATCAGAAGACAATAATAACTGCATGAGAGGATTGAAAATTGATCACAAAACATACATTATCATGCCCAAATTTGATACAATACATTCCAATGGAAAAGAGGAAAAAAAATGTGTTACAATCTCCATGGGAGGTCTGAAACTCCTTCAAATCCACCTGCTAAGGAGGAAAGAAGAGCTTGCAGAAGCAAGAACATCCAACATTACAAAATGAGCCAAAACTGGCTTTTAACCATGAAACAAAATGGAAGAAAGGAGAAAACGGGAAAATCTGATTTGAGATCTCAACCACCGACAAGATTCATTAAAATAGTAAGGGAACCTCTGCAAATCCACTTCCCAATGCATTCGATCCGCAAGACAAGAAATTTCCCATACCTCATTAAATCTGGTAGATGGAAATCTGATTTTTTTTCCTTTTTCCAGTGCCAGAGACGTTTTTCCAATTTTCTCCCATGAATCTTCACCAAAATCCAAAATTTATGGGTCTAACGTGTAGAGAATTTCACAAGATTTCCAATGATATAAAGAACATAAAAATCTGAGCTCTGGATCAAAAGATATGGCCCTCTGAAGATTTAGGGCAAAAATGGTGAAAAATAGAGTCAAAATTGGGTCGGTGGTCAAACTTTAAAATTTTCCCTTTTTTGAATTTGGGAAAATTTCCAAAAATCTCCATGCCCCACCACTCCAGACACATGTGGTGCTTTCCATTCTTGATGGAATCATGGGCTCAAACTTCTTCACCTTTTTCCTTTTGATTTTCATTTGGGAAAAATTTCCCAAATTTTCTCGCTCTCGCCTCCCGGTGACACGTGGCACTTCAAAATGGTCCATGGATGGGGATGCGCTTCAACCTTTTTTTTCCATTTTCTTCCTTCTAACTTTGGAAAAACCAAATTTTTGGATTTTTTTCCTTTCCACCCCAAAAAGGGCTAAGTGCCCAAATTTCTCCACTTTGGCCTCGGCTCGGCGGCTTTTAAATTTTCTCCATCCTCCTCATGGGCCCGGGCTGGGCCTTTTTGCCTTTGTGCCTTTCAGACCAACTCTCTTGGAAATTTTTCCAACTTACCTCTACTAGCCCAACCTCCGCCGCCACGTGGCACCTTTTTCATTGGTCATCTGCCTATCTAGGAAAATTTTCCCCCAAAAACTCCGTCGAGCCATAACTTGAAAATTACAAGGAGTTAGGAGGAAAATTTTACCTTTTTGGAAAGGTAAGAAAATTCTCTATCCGATGAAGCCATACCCAAAATTTTGAGTCCTTGAAATGCATGCAAAAATTCATTTTAAGTCACAAGCAAAGGAAGGAAAAGGAGGAGGAGTTAGCCAAAAATAAGCATGGGCTTATTTTGGATAACATTTTGGCGACTCAGAGGGGTCATCTGCCTGCTAGATGAAGTGATCAGTGGCCTTTGAAGCATCCATTGGGCATGGAGTCAAGCCTGATAACCAATTCTGATCTGAACTATGAAAATCTGACCTCTGAGCCACTTGGAAACCCACGAAACTTGGAGTTGATCTTCACCAAAATGCCACTGAAATGGACTGTGCAAGAGCAAACAACAACACCAAAAACTATGTACAAAATTGGAAATCATACATACCCCAAGTGGGATATGTAGAGTGTGCACAAGCACTTCTTTTGCTGAAAAAAAAACCTACCTACACTACTCTAACCAAGAAGCAAAAGGTAAGCTAAACAAACCCTGCAACTGGTTGTGTAAAATAGCTTCCTTTCCTCAAAATTGGCAGCCATGCAAATGATTTGGAGCTGATCATGGCTATTTGGATGAGTGGAAAATCAACAAGAAGTTGGTCTTCTACCCAAATCATCAAGGTGTCAACTAAAAACAAATCAAATACCTCTTTTAGTTGCTCTGCATTTGGATTGAAGAGGTATTGCAGCTGATCCTTGGTACTTTGTATATCATCCTCATGCTTAGAAGTAAGCATGACTGGTTTTGCTTCTCCTTTGGCTCCAATGAAGCCAAATACCTGATTGGGCAAGGTATGATCCTTTGAGATGTGCCCATTTCTCTGATTTTCAACTCCAAAATGGAGTCTTCTTGTGGACCTTCTTGGATGGATGATGTGGAAGAAGTGGTGAAAATCTCTTGCTCTTTCCTTCCTCTTCCCATGAAGAACATGGAAGATTTAAATCTTCCAATCTTGGTTCCAATGAGCTGTCACAAAACACAGGTTGTTGTTTTTCAATGTTCTCCTTTGTGGCAGCAGGCTCTTGATGTTGGAGAATGAATGGTGAAGAAGAAAATGTTGTAATTTCAGCTGGCTCCTCATCAAACATTCTCTAAGTCTGATAAACAATCAAACTCTTCTTTGTTGTCCCGCTGCAACAAAGCTTTTCCTCTTGCATGGTGACCTTCAAATCTGCATTTTCTTCACCATGTGTAACTTCATTTTCAAACATGAAACTTTTCAATTCAAACTCATCCAAAAAATCAGATTTTTGGAGAGATGAAGTGGGAGAGAAACATGAAATTTCTTGTGCCTCTTGCTCACAATTTGGACCTGTTTTGTTCACCTCCATAATGGCTTCATCGATCAAATCAGCCCCTTCAAATGAAAGAAAAAATGTATCAATAATGCTTCCTTCTTCTATTGTTGCAAAAACTGACTTGATCTCATCCATTTGCTCCTCAAAAATGGGATTTTGAGCTGGTTTTTCTTCCTCCATAATGACTGATTTTGCAGTGCAAATTAGATCAGCATTTTCTTTGGGCAAAGTGCCAACATGGACACCCAACTCATCACAAAGATTGTTGATTCTTTTCCTTGTTCTTGTTCTTCTTTTGCTTGCAAACTCAGCCTCAACCACCACTTTTCTTCAACTCCAACTTCCTCTTTTGGCTTCACCATCAAGGGGATTTTTGTAATCCCAAATTTGAGAGCCCAACTCTTCAGATTTTCTATCATTTCTTCTCTATTGGGCTCTCTTCTTGCTGTTCTCCTTGACTGGATTTCTGATTTTCATCTTCCCAACATGGATCGGGAATGCAAGAGGATGGATGGGTTGTGACTCAACTGATTTTGCAATTTTTTGTGGTGGTGGAGGAGGTAGAAATTCTTGTTTCTTTGGAGGGAATGGCTGTTTGGAAGGGAAAAGAGTAGAGAAATTGAGGTGGGATGGGAGACTAGGAGATGGAGAAATGGAATCAACACTTTTGGGGCAGCATGGGCTGAATTTGGAATTTGGCATTCAAAATGAGATGGTGTTGCTTGAGGAAATGGAAAGAAAAGGCATGATGATGGTGTAGAACTTACCCATTGACAAGGTTGCTCAACACCAAATTTATAGGCCTCTATCTCCTCAATCCATTTGTAAGTTGGGGAAAGCATCGTCAACCATGAAGTCAAGTTTCTCTTGAGGGCTGTAATGTCTTGGAAAAGGGCCTCCCCATGGACAAGGTGCTCTGAAACCAATCTGAAATGCCTTCATTTGTGCTTGAGCCCTGATTGCACCATGCCAACCTCCATTTTGGATTTCTCCAACAAATCTACATTTTCTTTTGATTACCTTCATCATTTGCATACCTCTGCTTGACATGCTTCATAGCCAAACTGATTTTGGCATTGCTCATATGGATATGCATACTGATTTTGAATTTGATCAAAATGCTGATCTGGAGGATTTGAAAACATGTTGGAGGTGGGAAACATTGCTTGTTGTTGTAAATGTGAATTCCATGATGGAAATGAAGTCATGATTGCACAACTTCATGGAATGAAAGAAGATGGAAGAGATGGAAAGAAGAATGGAATGAAAAATGAATGAAAATGAATGGAAAGAAGGTCTGCAACTTAGAGATGGGTTATTGATCAGATGGAGTTGCCAGATGTGTTTGCAAGTGCCTCCAAAGGCTGAAATTTTCATAGAACACATCAACCTACAAAAATGAAGTGGAAGACCTCTAAGGTCCCACTGGGCATGCCAAAACTATTAGTGCAAATTCACAACCACCCCAAAATGACCTATGGATCTACTTTTCTAAGGCAATGTCATTTGGTGTGAATGCACAACATTGAGTTTTCTCCAAGGTGTGGGACCTTGCAAAGGTGAGAAAACTCTCTAGATTGAAGTTGGTTCTTACTCCTCTATTTAGGTGTATGCATGCAATTTTGCAGAGGTTTTGATTCAAAATTCCTACTCTAAAACTACCAAGGAGACAGGGTTGAGAGAAAACATGGAAATGGAAACAAAACTAAGAAAAAAAATAGAAAGGTGATACACCAAAGGAGTGTTGAACTCCTTGCTTTGCAAAAATAGACACAGATCATGAGGATGCAAAGCAACAAAACATGCACAAATTACCAAAATGCAATGAAGGATCAGAAGACAATAATAACTGCATGAGAGGATTGAAAATTGATCACAAAACATACATTATCATGCCCAAATTTGATACAATATGTTCCATTGGCAAAGAGGCAAAAAATGTGTTACAATCTCCATGGGAGGTCTGAAACTCCTTCAAATCCACCTGCTAAGGAGGAAAGAAGAGCTTGCAAGAAGCAAGAACATCCAACATTACAAAATGAGCCAAAATTGGCTTTTAACCATGAAGTAGAATGGAAGAAAGGAGAAAACGTGGGAAAATCTGATTTGAGATCTCCAACCACCAAAAAGATTCATTAAAATGGCAAGGGCACCTCTGCAAATCCACTTCCCAATGCATTCGAGCCCACAAGACAAGAAATTGCCCATACCTCATTAAATCTGGTAGATGAAATCTAATTTTTTGCCTTTTCCAGTGCTAAGAGATGTTTTTCCAATTTTCTCCCATGAATCTTCACCAAAATCCAAAATTGAGGGGTCCAACGTGTAGAGAATTTCACAAGATTTCCAATGATATAAAGAACGTGAAAATCTAAGCTCTGGATCAAAAGATATGGCCCTCTGAAGATTTAGGGAAAAATGGAAAACAAAGTCAAAATTGGGTCGGCGGGGTCAAACTTTAAAATTTTCCCTTTTGGAAAATTTTCCCAAAAATCCCACGCCCCCCACACTCCGTGACACGTGGTGTCCTCCGGTTCTTGATGGAATCATGGGCTCAAACTTTCCTTTTTTCCCTTTTTAGATTTTGAAAATTTTTCCCAAAAATTTCCCGCGCCCTCCCGTTATTTCACCATGACACGTGGCACCTTCTTCAATTGCTTGGGAATGCATGGGCCTTGACCATTTTTTTCCATTTTCTTTTGCGGACTTTGGAAAAAAAAAAAATTTCCCACCCCAACTCCCCCAAAAAGGGCATGTGCCCAAATTTCTCCCGGCCTCCCTTCGACATTCCTTCCTTCCCTCGGTGGGCTGGGCACTGGGCCAATTTTTGCCTTACACCTTCCGCCTTTCAACTCTCTTGGAAAATTTTTCCAACTTACCTCACTTCCTGTCCCCCTCCCCTTGCCATGTGGCACCATTTCATTATTGGCCATGGCCTATCTAGGGAAATTTCTCCAAAAACTCCACCGAGCCATAACTCAAAAATTACAAGGAGTTAGGAGGAAATTTTACCTTTCTAGAAAGGTAAGAAAATTCTCTATCTGATGAAATCATACCCAGAAAATTTTGAGTCCTTGAAGCATGCCAAAATTCATTTTAAGTACCAACAAAGGAAAGGAGGAGGAGTTAGCCAAAAATAAGCATGGGCTTATTTTGGACCATCGTTGTGTTAACTACGGATGCTCGATGACTAGCCTTGGTTGAGGTTCTGTAACCTATTTTGATTACCATTATTGGCATTGCCAAAAATTCTCCTAGGTATATCTTTGTACGTGTTTTTAGGTGTGTTATTGGATACTTGTTTTTGAGAGCCAATTAATCATTTTCCAACTTTTGAACCAATGGATCGATTTTGTTTTGAGATGAACCTTATCCCTTTTTCTTGATAAGTTATTTCCACCAATTACCTGCCATGATAAAATTATTTTTAACATCTATGAATAAAGACCAAGAAATATTCAAGTCAACTACTTGTGCTCTTCTAATAAGAAACCCACTTTAGGGAGTTGTGCATTTATGAAGAAATACTATTGAATATCCAAAGGCGGAGTTACATTACATAAAATATTATGTAAGAGTCTATTGAACTTAGAAAAAAATCTGATATTATTTATTCATTTATGTTAACTGGGATAGGAGATCATGTGCATCTTCATCTAGTTTAAACCATGATTCAAACTTAGTATTCATTTTTTCCCAATTGGTGATTGAAGTAGCTGGAAAATGATAAAACCGTCTTCTTGCAGTAATATCTTGGATTGTTTCCACAAAATGTAAACTAATACATATTCATGCTCAACCTCTAGTACTCTATATGTGTAGTCATAAAATCACACCCTTTCTATTTGCATCACACCTCTAAGTATGTCATTATATGCATGGTTCTCACGCAAGAAAACTAGACATTAACAACACTGTTTTACTTTTACATCGATTCATACCTTTTGATGCTCTTGTCATTTACTTTTAAAAATGGTCACTTTAATTTTAGACATTGGACAACATATGACCCAACTATGTATTTTTGTTATATCCTATGACCATCTTGAATAGTACCACCCATTAGGGATAGGAGCACCCATGCGCTACTATCCCTTTTAGATGCTTACGTGCTTTTCATGCCTTTTCTCAAGTTTGAAATGCCACATCATTTTTTATCTTTTCTAAAGTATCTTTTATCACTTTGGGTTATTCTTTTTGGTTGTTAATAATGAAATTCAAACAAGGGAATCATATATATACATGATTTACTCACTATTATAAGGGTTGGACAACTTTGGGCTATTACTTACTATGTACTACTTGGGAAAAGAGAAATATTAAAGGACTACATTTGGGATGCATTTATAACACCCACAAATTACACACACAAAAATAAACAATAAAATACTAGAATAATTTTTTTGTCTTACATTACTTGATACACGATACCACATGGGATTACTTAGGATAACTCACAACACATGAGACATTTGTACAAACATGAACCCACATATATACATGATGAGGAAATAATAAACACCACAAATAGAGATGACACACATTGCCAATCCTACCTAAGAGGCTTACAATGGGAGAGGTCATCATTACAACTACCCCTTATTACTCCAAGAAGGAATCCTGGCTATCCTTTGGTTCCTCCAAAGCATACACACCACATCAACTTTGATAGGACCCTTATCCCTCCATTATAACACACATTTATCCCTCCACTAAGACTAGCCACAAATTCCTTTGTTTCCACCAAAACAAAACACACACTTCCCCTTATTCCTCCCTTCAATAGCTACATCTTATTCCTCTAATAATCAATGATGAAACCTCACCCCAACAAGAAGAAAACATATCCACATGAAAAAACATGATGCACATCAAAACCACATCTTCCTAAATGATAAAGTACAAAACAACGATCCAATTGCAATATAAACTTACAGATAGGCACTTTCCACGACACAATATTTTCATGGCTACATATTTATTATAATCCTATTTCATTATTTAACCTTAATTATTTGAAGAACACTTAACATGTAAACCTTCATTCTTCTTAAAACTAAACTACATTTTCTTTATTTTCATTTAACATTTTACCTATAATAGTTTCATTTGATTTTGCTCATTTCTCATATCACAATTAATTAATATAACTTGATGGTCAATAGAAATATTTAAACACACACAAGTCTACTAATACTTGTCCTAAGGATTCGTTTATAAGAACCATGTGTACTTGGTTTTGTAATTTACCTTCGTTATAAAATGGAGATTTACACAAAGTAAAAGGAAGGTTAATAGATCTAAGGGTAGGCATGTTTCATGTTCCTAATTCATAATAATGCTTAAACACTATGACCAAATCTAATGAATTTCATATTATTACAATTATCACGTAATTCAAATACTTAGTTTGCTTTGTTCATGATACATAAAAGAGGTTTGCATCAAGTTAAAGGGACAAGTCTCAAATTTCCCTTTATCCCTAATCCATCATATTAAGAATTCATTAATATAACTTGATGGTCAATAGGAATATTTAAACACACACGAGTCTACTAATACTTTTCCTAAGGATTCATTTATAAGAATCATGTGTACTTGGTTTTGTACTTTACCTTCGTTATAAAATGGAGATTTACACGAAGTAAAAAGAAAGGTTATTAGATCTAAGGGTAGGCATGTTTCATGTTCCTAATTCATAATAATCCTTAAAAACTATGATCAAATCTAATGAATTTCATATTATTAGAATTATCACGTAATTCAAATACTTAGTTTGCTTTGTTCATGATACATAAAAGAGGTTTGCATCAAGTTAAAGGGACAAGTCTCAAATTTCCCTTTATCCCTAATCCATCATATTAAGAATCCATTAATATAACTTGATGGTCAATAGGAATATTTAAACACACATGAGTCTACTAATACTTGTCCTAAGGATTCTTTTCTAAGAATCATGTGTACTTGGTTTTGTACTTTACCTTCATTGCAAAAGGGATATTTACACGAAGTAAAAGGAAGGCTATTAGATCTAAGGGTAGGCATATTTCATGTTCCTCATTCATAATAATGGTTAAACACTATGATAAACTCTAATGAATTTCATATTATTACAATTATCACGTAATTCAAATACTTAGTTTGCTTTTTTCATGATACATAAAAGAGGTTTGCATCAAGTTAAAGGGACAAGTCTCAAATTTCCCTTTATCCCTAATCCATCATATTAAGAATCCATTATCAATAGCTATGAGCTATAATTTACAAGATTTGACCACAATCAAACATCTTAAGTGGACCTAGGTTAATATGTTTCCTTTATGCCTAAGGGTTCTACTCCTATGCAAGTCAAACCTAGAGTGTGCAATATACTTTACTCATAAGACCTTCATAAAAGCCCAAGGTATTTATTTACTACATGCTAAGGGGACATTTTTATTAACCATTAAGATTAATAATGTCACAATGGGGTTCATTCATGATGTGAGTTTGACTCCATTAATAAGTCTATAGTTCAATACTTGTAAAAGGAAAAATTTGGCCCATGTGGAAAGAAAAGGAGAATTCTCATGGACCATGTACTAAGGATGGACAAGGTATGATGTTTACCTACCCCAAGATGGTCATGAAGACACATGTGAGGCCCATTTTCTTGGCATACGGTAGGACCTAATATCGATATAGCAATGGAACAATATTGTTAAAAAATGACCAAGTTTAGTTCTAATATGGAAATAAGGCACGAGGTAAACTCAAAGGGACCATTCCTTATGACAAACTTTATTATTACATAGTAACATCTTGATTGACACTTCTTCCCAAATGAAAACACAAAACTACAAGCGGTTATTTCTCTTGAAGACTAATTAGTTTATTAGGTCCACTCAACACTATCAAGTAGATAAGATACGCCATTATCAAATTGTTACAACTTTATTGGTATAAGTAACATTTAAACTACGATTTTGTTCTAAAGGTTTCAAATAACAATATTCCAAATTTATCTAGCTACATTGATTTCAGATACTATCATTAGGAATTATTTTGATATCAATTTCCATATAAACATGCTACAATCGGTTTATTTTACCTGATCAATGAATATAAAATTATGACCAAGTAGGAATTTAGTCAACATATAAAAGAGAAACTAAGTAAAAAAATAACACACTTTCCCATTAGACTAACAATGTCGTATTCATCACAAATGGTTAGACAAATTGATTGCATGACATCTACCCAAAATCTAGCATAATTCATGTTATCATAGTTTCCATTCACATGATTATAATACTTAGCATGCAATAAGATAGAGTTAGAGGTACATTCATTTCATTTAATTTCATTTCTTAATTAGAGGGAGAGAGAGAGGAGAGAGATAAAAACACCATTTTACCAATAATCAAATTTCTTAAAACAGCAATAAAGATAGTCTCATACAATCATATATAAGTGCCTACAAGTTTTCTCATCAGTTATTTGACTTGAAGAGGGTCCCACGACATTCTTAATTATTTCCTACAAGTTTCGAAAATGACCAAATTTAACTCAACGGCTATGAAGTTTCATTAAAAACCGACTTCCAGTAGACTTAACGCACCATGAGACAAATCATATACGGTCTCTTATATACATGGAATTCACTTGAGTTAATATAAATTAGAAATGATGAACATGGTATGAATGAAAACTTCTTTTCGGAGAGCTGCTGGTCATAATTGGACTATTTTAAGCCGGTCACTAGGGATCGAAGGCCTACAAAACCCACTCGTAAAACTAACTAGTGAGATTTTTTTCTCAAAACTAAGGGTTACACGTAAGTGTCATGGATTAAAAGTAGATGTTTATGGAGGTCGATATCCAATTATTCAATTGGGGCTAAAACGACAATCCAAAACCGCGTTAGAAGCACAATGGAATGAGAGGGGTCGTGAATCAGTCCTTCAAAACTTTTATCTAATTTAATTTAACTTGTCACGAACCATTAACCATTCAACCATGCATTAATGTGATCTTAACAACATGAAACAATCATCCATATGAGCATAATCAAGAGAGAGTACACAAGAACACAATATGTAAGTGGGAAAACCTCAAGGGGAAGAAAACCCACTAAATTTTTGATTATATTACACAAACCAAAAGACTTGCATGAATATGACACATCACACAAGATTTGTTTAGTGAAGCACCCACTTCATAAGGAACACCCACCCCTAGAAATACTTGTTGATATTACACACAAAAAAGGACTTGTATGGATATTACTCGTCACATAGGTTTTGAATAGAAGACCACCGATGATATACTTTTCATACAACCTGATAGTGATCACAAGTTCAACTCATACACCTCAAAACCTTCTTCAAACACACACTCTCCTACTTCTCTCAATCTTTCTCTTTCATGGGAAATTTCCCTTGTACACTAGCTCTTCAACTCTCGCATACATTCACACTCTCTCTTAGCTTTTTCTTGATGACCTCATACCTCTTTCATACTCACACCTAGCTCACACTTTTTCCCTCTCACCAATCTAGTCACAAATGACCAAACACATGCACTTTTATACTTGACATGCACCTTAAGTGGCCATAGGTCAGATAAAACCATTAAGGTCAGTCATGAAAAAATAAATCACACCTACATACTTATATAAATCAACATATAATACCCATATGGGTCGGTAATGCACCAAGACAACTAAGCCTAAAAGGCTAATTTCTCCTTCATGAGAACTTCAAGACATCCAAGGGATTCATCAATATCTGTCATGCCTATAAAATATTCAAAATGTAAATAAAACCATATCAACATCATCAACCATATCAAGAACCTATCATTCATTTTCTTCATATCACCACCAAGTAGGATTGTTTCCTACTCAAACTAGGCATTTACTAGGAACCATTCTCCAACAATGAAGACCAAGAGCACACCAAAAAAAAATAAGCTATGGAATGTAGCCACTCAATGGAAATAAAATTACTTTAATATCATCACCAATCATGCTAAACATCATGAATTAACCGAAAAATCCAATATAACAACTTCTCTTGTTCAACAACTTGAACCACTTAGAAACCATTTTTGGAAGTAGGACCTTCTTGCACCCTTTCTGACACATTCATATTTTATAAATTCATTAAATAGGATTAAATTTAATCTCTATTCACTCTCTAATGGATATACATCATCATCTAAGCCAATATATTTGTCTTTCAGACCAATCTTTAGACAAAACCCATGTTGTCCTGAACCAGTCAAACTAGGTCAACTTGTGACCTTCTTCATGCCACATCAAATGAATTATATATCTCAAAAAATTCATCAATCATGTCACGTGGGATGTGTTAAACACCCACAATTCCATCAAAATTCATCCTTAAGACCACAAGTTCTCAAACACCACCTAACTCCAAGACTACTAAAACTCGCTCTTTTAGCCCAAAAACTAGTCAATTTATTTTGACCTCTGAAAGTCATAAAATGGAATTAGAAAGATCTAAAATGAATTCAAATATGTACCATAGCTCCCATAAAACTCTTAACGCCAATTTAGTCATAGGTTCTAATGGAAAACTTGAGAGAAAACTAAACTTTCCGGAAATAAACACTTTTGAGAGGGCTCTACTAACTATCATGACTTGAAACCACCACCATATATAATATGGGAGAGTCATATCCATCCTTAAATCATAAAATTTTATTATTTAATTGATTATAATCTCAAAACATTAATATTTCTCCTGCCACTCATGAACTAGGGTTTTAAACTCATAAAAAGCAACTTACCTTCTTAACAATCGTTCATAAATGTTTGGACCTCATTTGATCTCATTCCAACTCTAAGATCTTATTAAATCCATGCATCAATATCCTAGAAGGCTCAACGTCCAATGAATATACCATACGTGCTAACCAAGAAGATTTCTCTCACTTCAAGCTAAGAAACATGCATTCTTGAGTTTGATAGGACTCAAAACCCCATATCTTGCAAATTTCTCATCATGCTGACTTGAAACTTTTTCCAAACCTATATCAAACCTCTGCACATCATCTCCAATCATCATCTTATCAAGAATAAATCTTAATTTTTACCACCACAAGACTTGCATGACTAGGCCTTAGGGTTTTTCCTAGTTCAAGTCATAACCAAGTGTTCAAACACAACAACCATGTATACAACCACTAAAACTACCTCTACATGCTAAATATAATATGCCATACCTTTGTGAGTGTATGAAGGCTTCAAATACTTCTATGAGTGACTATCATGCACCAATAGGATACCAAACACTAGAATTAGGTCTAGTTTAGACCATGAAAAAGTAGAAGAACACCATACTTATGCTTTAAATACATCCAAGAGGACTAATACACTTGAGACAACATGTCACACACCTCTGTATTCCCTCATTGGGTCACATATATCTGCAACTCACTCTCATGCTCTATTTGGCCTCCAATCACCTAGAATAGGTCTAGATAATCACTGAAAACCATGTTCAAACTTGTACTTGCAATTTGAGACTCACTTGAGTGATAAAAATAATCCAATCATGCTCTCCATGAATTTACCATGCTCCTTAAGCCAACATGTATCTCAAACCATCATTTTCTATCACCCATGTAGACTAGGCCACCTGTTAGGCCATCTTGACTAGGAAAGTCTCATGCTTTCACTCTTACTCCCACTTGACACAACATATTTGACCATGTCATTGTCGTTGCCAAATCACCATGCACCCTCTCGAATGGCGGGATGTGAATAGGACATTCGGTGTGATTGGGACACATGGGATCACCTCTCAGTTTGTGGGACTTGGGCTCAAGTGAACCTCCTAGGAGAAGGCCGACTTCCTCTTCCTAAACTAAGTGTTGTACTACTCCTAGTGTAACAAAAATGATTATCTAATCCTATGCTAACATCTTCATGGGTTTTAGGGAAAGAGATTTACAAAAATGAAACTATAGTAGAGATGGTGATGCACCAAATAAAGGGTGTTTCAGGACTCGGGAAGGGTTAATTTGAAGAGGTGTGTGCACCACGCGAGTCAACTTCACCTACCGCAACTTAGAGAGAGTACGAGGATACCACAAACTAAGAGACACATGTTCCCTTTGTTAAACTTTATCGACCGATAAATATACCAGTTTCCCGTGAAGAAGGATGAACTCAAGAAGGGTGAACAAACACCACAACTCAATTCGCATGCAATACTCCACCACTCGATAAGCACAAAACTCCAAAACTCGCAATAGAAACTTAAACTTGCACAATGTACTGCAAGTATGAGAAAGGAACAAAAAGCACGAAGGATGAAAGGACCAAGATTAGTCACAAAACACACACTTTTATTGCTTCAATAACATGCACAATGCATCATACATTCGAGAAGAGGCGTAGTTGCCATTACATGGTCTTGAAGAGGAGGCTTGAAAGTTCTCTCAACACATAAGAACAAACTTAAGAGAGAGGACTCTTGAAAAGTATACACTTGCCCGAGATATCTAACTGTCAACTTATCCGAACTATTGGAACCCTTTGAAATGAGCTTCAACTTACATTTATAGAAGAATATGTGAGAAAGAAGAGGAAATGTCATAATTACATTCCTAAATTGAAGGTCCATGATGTATTTATTACTGATTAGTTGAACCACACGAGAAGGTTCCATCATGGGTCATTAATTGCACGATGACCTAGTCTTTTCAATTAATTAAAAGAATATTTAATATTTAATAATAATAATAAATATTATTATTAAAATATTAAATTAATTAACATAATGTCGGGACCCCTGTTGACCCGTTTGACTTGAAGAGGAGGGGGTCCATGTGGATAGAGTCTGCACATAGCCCAACTCGGTGAGTTTCGAATCCTCTATAAGCTCGACCGGAGCCAATTTACCCCACCGTCATGGCTTTTTGAACACCTTGTGAGCCAATCAAAATGAACTCAATTCTCCACAACTCGTCTTCCACCAGCTCTTCTCGATGCTTCGTGTCATCTTACCTTCTTTCTAGAACCAAACTCCTGAGTTCTTCTCTGGCTCAACTCACTTGAATACCGAGCTTAACCCAACATTTCTGAAAAGAATGGTTTTACCACAATGCTCACGGTTCTTCCTTATTATATAACACTTGTAGTAAGAATGTTTTGGCTTTGCCATAATAAGCACAATTGTACCTTCCAAACGATGAGAAAATGCCATTACCAATAAAGACCTAATGCCATGATGCCATGAGGTTCATGCCCATAACATGTCGATAGACACCCTTAAGACCGATTCTTGGAAAAAGAGCCCTTCGGTATTTTGGCGGTGCACTCTGTAATATCGGCTCCAATAAAAATTATGCCACTATTGGGATCTTAGTATGGCATAGGGGTCAGCTTTGTGAGCTACACAATATACTCATTTTCCGAGAAACTAAAAAGATCCTTTATGTTACAATTTGCAACACATAAAAGAAGCCCTTCAAAAAATACATTGAACAACTAGGGTAACCAAGAGGACCTTGGAAAAATGTACAGGTAACAACCATATGAATTCTTCCTTAGTCGTGGATCAAAGCTAATAGAAATAAGCTAGATAAAATTAGCTTGAAACTACAGTATAATAGTCCATTGTAAAAAACAAGTTTCTCTGAACCTGGTAAAAGAATACTTTTTATTTTCTGATTGGACGTACATAATGGAAGGGTATAAATATTGCTTATTGCCCTCAGAGTTTCTCAAAGAGACCATTTACAAGTAACAAGGATGTAGCATACAAAACGGCCAACCAGGTATTTTAGAGTTGACCTTCACATTCAATTCATTTCTAGGAGAAAAAATGTTGAGCAATATGAATCGTTTCATTCTGCACCGTAATAAACCTTCATCTCCTGATTCAGGGAAATTTTATGAAGCCTTGAATAGCGTGACTCCAATCCATCGTACATGGTAGTGAATATTTGTTTCTGTAACTGCCATGGATCGAGTTCGAGAGTAAGGATAAGCCTCACAAACTGCATTATGCTAGAGCGTTGAGAATCCCGAATTTGAGGTTGCATTCGATTTGAGCAGTATGACAACATAGTTGGATGACCTGCTTTTGGAAGCACTAAAAAATAACTCTACTATACTTATGCAACATGCTTTGCACAGTGCGTGGGAGCTTCTCCCGCGTCCATCGAACCATCGATTTAACTTGATCATGCCAAACACCGTCGAGTTCAAATTGATCAGCCTTTCTTTCCTCGCATCATTTGATCTCCATGCACTCACCGCTCCACTCGACATTTGACTCATTCCTCCAACTTTGTGTCATTCCTTATTCTGTTGGTTTATATGGTGATTCACTCGCCCATCCCCCAGGTCATCAAATTCCTCTTGGTGACTCGCACAATGACTCGGACCACTCCAAGCTGCGTGGAATTCTCATGACGGATCGCCATCGTATGATCTCCACTTGGCAATTTGATCCGATTTCTCCCATTCACGGAAGTCTGATTATGGTTTTCCACGGTTTTATCACGCTTGGCGGTGTTTTCCCAAATTTCCACGTCCTTGGCAAGATGAGACTCGGGGCCCCCTTTACGCGGAAACCTTGTGTTGGCTTTCCATCCCAATATTTCCAATTGACCATGCTTTGCCTGAATCTCCCCTACGCAGAGTTAACAGCTTGGCCTGCCATTCATGAAAACCCACTTGGAAATCATCATGGAATTTTCCCATGCATGGAAATATCATTCTCTTGGTGCAAACATTTCAGCTGTAGCTTGTAAGGTGTGATAATTCCGACAGAAACCTTTATGCCTGATGACCTAGTGGCTCGTTGAAGATGCTCATATAATTGCAAAGAAAATTATGCTTCATGAATATTCTGATATGAAACAATTCCACCTCTATGAGATTCGCTTCCATGAGTTACATCATAAAACAAGTAAGGTCTCGATAGAGAATCTTTGTAATAAATTTCATTAGGTCTCTTGGTAACACTCTCACTGTCACTTCATCGATTTTGATAAAAATATCTTGAAGGAAAATCCCGAATTTGAGGATGTATTCGATCTTTGAACAAATAAAAACATAGTTGGACAACAACTGCTTTTGGAAGTGCTCAAAAAAAGGCTTCTACTATATCCTGCAACATACGATGCGTGTGCACCAAAATGCTCGGCCGAGGAAGGTCTGAACACCATTATAATTCACAGCTCTTTTTAAGATGTCGGTTTGACTCAATTTTACATTGGTATTCTATGATGCTTATACTATCTTCTTGGGTCGATAGAATTCCTTCCATTACGTAATTACAAACCCAAGATTCAATGATGTTGAACCTCCCATATCTGCATAATCTCATATCATCTCGGTCAAACAAGATAATTCTCCCAAGTGGTTGGTCGAGCATTGTTTAATGGATTAGACCTGGCCTCATGTTAACTTAGCTTTCCCTGACTCGGCCTTCATATCTTTTGCATCGATCTCTACCGAGATCCTTGTAGAGTTCCTTTCATTTGTCAATTTTCAACGAGCTATATTTTGCATTAACAAGACCATCGTCGAGCTCTTACAATTGAGAGTCTCTATCGAGATGATTTCCGAGATGAATATCAATTTGACACCAAGTTCTCTATCAACTCGACCCCAAACTCTTTACTGAGTTGAGATCAACTGGGTGCCTTTCGATGCTAGGTGATCTCTTCATATGTAATTTAGGAATTATTTTTTAATTATTGCATCTCGATAATAACCGGAGATGGGTTCCTGGGACTATTATTTCATTTTGAATGTGATAGGACCCCGTTGTCCAATCTTGCCATGTGTGCAAAATTGGATAACAATCATCATCATAACACACTTCCTCTATCAGTTATATACCTCATACACCTTTTTCAATAATGTGCATTCACCTTTTACATAAATGACAACACTAACTCACTCATGCCAACAATCTCCTCCTTTGTCATTGATGGAAAACAACCTAGTACCTCTCCCCCTTTTTATACTAATGAGAAAGCACATACCGAACATACATTATTCATCTTCATCAGCTTATTTGAAGTGCTTGTTGGTAGGAAACATCAACCAAACTCATCATTTAAGCACATAATGAAATTGTCCTCCTTCCTTAACTCTATTTTTGGCTTCTTCATAGCATTTGACTCATGTAGCTTCCCCGAGAAGATGCATATCACTCGTACACGTGCCAAAAATTCTAATTTTGAGCAATAACATCATCTTTACACCTAATTTATCCCATCTCAACGTAAATACTCTCCCATAGACATGATTTTTTCATATATGGACTATTTGCAACTTTAATACGAATCCTCGAAGCATCCTTTTAGATCATTTTTGTCAAACTTTGTCTTGCTATAAAATATCACTCATCACATGAAACCCTACCTTATGACTCACCCTAAGAACATACTATCCTCCTGTAATTGTCTAAGAAAAAATAAGCCTACACACCTTTCATATATGCCATGGAGAAGGATAAAAAATAATACCTCTCTCCCGAGATAAATTCTAAGTGTTTTTAGCCTTCTCTCTTTCTTTATTGAGATCATCTTGATCATATGACTTACTATTCTTGCCAATATACTTGCAAACACCATTAACCCGCCTAGCCGCTTTTTTGACACCTAAATAATTCAAGATCAAAACTATCTCCCCTTACTTCAATAGACCTTCATAGACATGTAGCTCACCATTACTCATTTTCACATGAGTCTAATATACTATGTCATAGTTTACAAAAACCTACCATGATGTATTAGATCAATATGTATATATTTTTCAACTCTTGGATTCTATTCTAAAGTGTAATTGACACTTAAGCTCCACCTTAAATTATGCACTCATACAAAAACACCATGAACATCATGCTCGAGACTACAACAACACTACATGATCAAACTTAAACAAAATACCTCATAGTTGAAACACTTGCACAATTTCCACATACCTTCTTTCCTACTTTTACACTTCTTCATAGTTTCTTAGAGCTGATGATTCATTTGTCTTGCTCCCCCTTAGATTATTTGGCCTCTTAATGAATTCTAGGAGCAGGAATCACTCCTAACTTTATTCTTAGAAGTTCAAATGTTGGTTTTGGAAGTGGATTTGTCAGAATGTCACTATCTCCTCCTTGGTGGATACATATTCCAATTTGATCCTTTTCTCACTCACCTGATCTCTCAAGAAATGATATTTTATTAGAATGTTCTTGGTTTTGTAATGCAACACATGGTTTTTAGAAACACTAATAGCACTTGTACTATCATAGTAGATAGGGGTAGGCCCATCACACTCCACCTTATAGTCTTCTAGATTTTGTCTCATCCACAAGAATTGTGCACAACATAGTGCTGCTGCAACATATTTAACTTCACATGTGGAAAGGGATACTAAAGATTGTTTTTTACTCATCCAAGAAACAAGACACTTACCAAAAAATGCTCCTCCACTAGTACTCCTTCTATCATCAAGACTACCTACCCAATCAACATCAATAAAATCCTTCAACTCAAAATTTTCACTCTTTGGATACCATAGCCCATACTCTGCATTTCTTTTAAGATATCAAAATATTCTCTTCATTACTTATACAGTGTGTCTCCTTTTGATGTTCCTAAAACCTTCCAAAAGACCGAAACCTACAAGATGTCAGGTTTAGAGGTAAGTAACATACAATATACTTCCAATCATGGATCTGTACTCAGTTTGGTTTACCTTAGGTGAGTCATCTTCCTTGCTTAGTTTGCACCCTGTGACCATGGGGGTCCCAACAGGCTTGCAATATTCCATTTGGAACTTCTTCAACATCTCCTTTATGTATTTTTCTTGAGATATGAATATACCCTCCTTAGACTGATTGAATTGTAGTCCTAGAAAGAAGGACAACTCTCCAAGCATGGACATTTCAAACTCCCTTTTCATAACATCTATAAATTTATGAGTCATAAGTTCATTGTTTCCCCCAAATATGATATCATCCACATATACTACAATAATCAATAGATTTCCTCCTTCATTCTTGATGTATAAGTTACTATCAACAACTCCTCTCTTGAAACCTTGTTCAATTAGGTACTTGTCAAGTCTTCCATACCAGGCCCTAAGGGCTTGCTTTAGTCCATAAAGTTCCTTTTCAATTTACATACATAATCCTTCTCATCTTTAAAATAAAATCCATCAGGATACTCAATGTACACTTCTTCTTCTAGATTTCCATTCAAAATTCAGATTTGACATCCATTTGATACACCTTAAATCCTTTAAACCCTACATATGCTAGAAACAATCTAATGGACTTCCATTCTAGCTACTAGAGAAAAAGTTTCATCAAAATCAACTCCCTCAACTTGTGCATATCCTTTATAGAATAATATAGCCTTGTTTCTTGTAACTTCTCCATTCTCATTGAGTTTATTCCTAAACACCCATTTAGTTCCAATAACATTCTTATCCTTAGGTCTAGGCACCTAATTCCCAAGTTCTATTCTTTTCAATCTGATCTAGTTCTTCATTCATGGCTTTGACCCAACAATCATCCTTGCTTTCTTCTTCAACATTTTAGGCTCAAATTTAGATAAAAATGTATTTTTCTTGGTTTTGAAGACTTACCAATTTTCTTCTTGTTGTTACTCCAACATCCTTCTTTCCTAGGATTTGATCTTTAGGATGGTCTCTTTTTGATCTTGATGAATCTCTGGTGTCTTGTCTTTCTTCTTCTTCTTCTTATTCTTCACCTATCTACACAACCTCTTCTTCTTCTTTGGGATCAGTCATTATTGGTGTCTCTTTTTCTTGAATGTGGACCTTATGGGATAGGACTCATAAAATTTCACACTTGCACTTTCAACTATTTTCTACAACCTTTTATTATAGCAAATGCAAGATGAAATCCTTAAGGAGTATCCTAGGATTATAACCTCATTATACATGGAGTCAAACTTACCTAGATTCTCTTTAGTCCTCTTGATAAAACACCTGCATCCAAAAAATCTAAAGTGTTCTACATTTGTTGGTCTTCCTTTCCATAATTCATATGGGGTCTTATCACAATTTACCCTTGTCTGACATCTATTGAGAATATAAACAACTGTACAAATTACTTCCTTCTAATAACCATTAGGTAACTTTGATTCATTTAGTATGGTCCTAGCCATCTCCTGAATAGTCATGTTATTTCTTTCCACTACACCATTTTGTTGTGGTGTTCTAGAAGCTGAAAATTGTCTCCTAATGCCATGAGTTCTACAAAAATCATCAAATGAATCAGACCAAAACTCACCTCCATTTTCTGATCTAATTCTTTTTATTCTCCCATTTTTCTCATTTTCAATAAAGAACCTTGAATACATCAAATGCATCTAATTTGTTCCTCAAATAAGAAACCCAAGTATATCTTGTATAGTCATCAATTAGAAACATGAAATAATAATCTCCTAATGTAATTTAGTTCTCATAGGTCCATAGAGATCAGTGTGGATCAGTTGTAAAGGTCTAGTGGTAGAGTCATGTTCTTTGGTCTTGAATTTTCTTCTAGTCTACTTTCCATGAAGGCATGCTTTACATAGAGTATCTTCTGGTTTGTTGATTCTTGGCATGTTCTTCACACAATTGTTAGAACTAATCTTGACAAGATTATCAAAATTTACATGGCCTAATCTCCTATGCCACAACCAACTATCATTCATCTTGCTCATAAGACATTTTTCTTTGTTGACCTCTTTCAATATGTACATGTTATTTTCAATCCTCTTAGATTTGACAACAAGCTTACTATTTCTATTTTTTTGATCTTACACCCCTTATCATCAAAGGTTAGGATATACCCTTGTTTGCACATTTGAATTACACTAAGTAGATTGTGTTTCAATCCTTTTACATATAAAACATTCTTTGTTATAGTCTTTCCATTGTCTAGGCTCAATGTGCCTCTGCCAACAATCCTTAAAGTTGTATTATCTCCAAATCTGACTAAACTAGATGCATGTTCTTTAAGAGAGAAAAAATTACTATTTTCACCAGTCATATATCTAGAATAACCCATTGTCAATGTACCATATCAAACCTTCATTTTGAGTATGAAAATCAGTTTGAGAAATTTGACATCCTTCTTCCTCTTCCCTATGTTCTGACTTACCATTCACAAGACTTAACTCCATAGATTGTTCCTCCTTTCCTTCCTTACCATCTTCATGGTCCACTCTAATAGTTGTATCTAGTAGAGGGGACACTAAGAATGATAGCCATGAGTCAATTTTTAAGATCTTTATAAAACTTCTTATTCTAAGAAAAAATGTCTTCCCATGATGAACTAGGCTACCCACTGCCATACTTGTAATTCAAAGGACATCCTTTCAAGTGATTGAACTTATTCAAAAGGAAATTATCTCGATACCAATTTTTGGAAGCACAATGGATTGAGGGGGTGAATTAGTCCTTCAAAACTTTTAACCAATTCAATTTAACTTGTATGAATCATTAACCATTAAACCATGCATTAATGTGAGCTTAACAACATGAAACAATCATCCACATGAGCATAACTAAGAGATAATACATAAGAACATAATTTGTAAGTATGAAACCCTCAAGGGGATGAAAAGCCATTGAAAATTTTGATAATATTACAGAAACCAAAAAAATTTCATGAATATGGCACATCACACAAAATATTTTTAGTGAAACACCCACTTCACAAGGAACGCCCACCCCTAAAAACCCTTGTTGATATTACTCACAACAAAGGAATTGTATGAATATTACTCATCACACAAGTTTTTAATAGAATACCACTGAAGATATGTTGCACACACAACTGATAGTGATCACAAGTTCAACTCATACACCTCAAAACCTTCTTCAAACACACACTCTCCTACTTCACTCTATCTTGCTCTTTCATTGGCTGATTTCGACAATTTCCTGCACACTAGCTCTTCAACAATCCTCATACATTAACACACTCTTTCAATTTTTCTTGATTCCCTCATACTTGTTATCTAAATTCCATAGCCAAGAAGATTCCTACATTTTTGAAACATATTTGGAGTCGAATCTTCGATAAACAGAAGGGACTTAGCCAAAACACAAAGAAAAAAATAGGCTCATGGATGATGCCAAGTGTTCAACCATCACAACTTAAAAGTCAAGGGATGGAGTAAAGTCTTGGAAGCCCACAAGGTTTCCACATGGAGCTAACTACAAAGGTCCCACCCAAAAGGAGTTGAGACATTATATACCATGGGGTCCTTTACTCACCCAAAGGAACAAAATGGTGTGCTCGTGGACGATGCCAAGTGTCGGCACAACACATTCCCAAAACCTTGAAGGGTAGTAAAAATATTAAGGATGCGTGGGCCTCCCACATGGATCTCACAACAAATGGACTCTAGAAGTGATTATGAGACTTATCTGTAAGATTTAAATGCTCAGGACTTTTTCAAAATATCGAGGTGAAGGGTCATCTAGCTTGTCATTTTAGTAAGTGAGTTAATGTGTAGCCCATGTGTGAAGAGTGCCAACCTACAAAGACTCAAGATATTCATCTGCATTCAAAGGGTCATTTCAAGTATAGTGACAAAATATGTTGTTTGAGTCATGAGGTCGGAAACCAATGCACAAAGGATCAAAATATCTGGTTATGTAATAAAGAGCCGAAGGGATGTTCCTCAAAAGGTGAGTCCATCTCAAAGGAGTTGATTGTAGGATAGTTAAAGATGCATTAAATAGGCATGGCTCTCACTCTTTAGAAGGGGAAGATAATGGGAAAGTGTGAGAAAGATCTCAAGAAATATGTTCCTATCACTTCACTCCATTTATCATAATTAAAAGCAGTTGAAAAGGAGTAAAGGAGGGCTTCTTATCTTCTCTTCCTCCTCCTATATATATATTGTATGCAAAAGAGAAAAGAGATATAGATATATAAGGAGTAGTTAGAGAGATATAGTTAGAGATTTTGAGTTAGTCGGTTGGATTTTCTTCTCTGTCTCAAGTCCCTCTTTTGTAAAAGACAGAGGTCTTGAAGCTCTAGCCTTCTTCCTGGGTTTTGTAACAACAATCTTGCCTCTTTTCTAATGTAATATTGTGCACAATTGTTGGAGTAATATATATGTCCTGTGGTGCTTTTTTCATCATTTCATATCTTTATTGTCTCTGATCACCTTTATTTTCATGTAGAAATTGTGCATCTTCCAATGTTGTTGCTATCTTTGAAGTTGTGCTTAAGTAGTTTGAGGTAGTGTTTTGTGTGAATCTTTTTTGACCTGTGGTGCAATTTTGACCACCCTTTTAATTCATTCACCATTTCCCTTTTTAGACAAGTTGTGGTCTCGATTGATCTCTTAGAAGGCTCATTTGGTGCACATCGCCCCCTTTAAATTCATGTTTTGTTTCATTTTTCTAACCCTCATCTCACACTATAGAGAAGAGCCAACTTCTTTAAAATATGGAGGTCTCCTTAGGGCACATGTCCCACTAACCTAAGGATTCCCATGACTCTGATGGTCCAATCCGCCAAGGATGATCATCAACATTTTTCTGGCACACCTGGTGGGATGACTCAGAGTGATATTTTATCATGGCATCAACTTGGTCTATTCTTGATAAAGTTCAAACTTCAATGAAGATAGTTGTGGAGCACATCCAATGACTCCACATGGTCTAGAAAAATCATTACAAAGGCTCGTAGACCTCCCTCTCATCCATTTCCACTCATCTTTCTTTCCATGTCTTCCATTTCTCTTCATCCTATGAAGTCATGCAATCATGACTTCATTACCACCAAGGGATCATCCCCTTGTCCATCTCCAAGCCACCCATTCCACCCTTCCCCTTTCTTCGAGCAGCTATACCCCTCACACCAAAGCAAGCAATGGCTCTAAATCCAAAAGAAGAGGAGCATATGGTGAGAAGTGATATGGGCTCAGGAGGTTCGTATCACAAGATGAGAGAAAGAGAGAAGGCTACAAAAGTTGCCTCTATTTTTCCTCCCCACAAAGCAGCTCCCTGGAAATTTTTTTATCAATGGGCTTCATACTGCAAGATGAAGCCACATATGATGGAGAATTTGTAGACTCAAAAACCATCATACAAAAGCATAAATATTTGACAGAGGAGGAAGAAGATAAGCTTGAGTGCTTATCAGATTTGGGGGATGGCTCGATGAAGAAGGGCCTATAGAAATAACAATCTTCACCACTTCATCAACCCCACAACAAAGGCAACCTTCCGCTCTCACAACAACTCCCCTGGGACTAGTCCTAGGACTCTAGAAGAAAGTATTATTGAGAGCTTTTTGCTTTCAATCGAAGAGCCTAGATTCACCGACAAAGCTGCTAAAAAAAGAAGGAGAGGATAGGGATGACACCCTTCAGAGAAGCCTACAAAAAGCCCCATTCCAAAAGATGCAATCTAGAACAATGGGAAGAAGCAAAGAGTCAGACCGACTCCCACCAAAGAAAGGTCCTCCTCAAGACCAAGGGAAGACTCAACACCAGTCATGCTCACTTCAGAGCATGAGGATAATTTTCAAGACCCCGAGGGTCAGCTACAACACCTCCAACCAAGAGAGGAACATCTAAAGGAGGTATTCATTTTGTTTCGTTGATACCATGGGTGGAAGAGTGAAAGGTAATTTTTCACTCTTATTACAGGCCATATCAATAGCTAAATTAATCGTATGGCCTCACTTCATAAGAAAAGGAAGCTATTTTTCCTTTCCTATTTTGGGTTTTGTTTAGCTTGTACCAAACCAATTAGATTAGGAGTAGGAGTAGATTGCTTTCAACAAAATAAGTGCTTGCGCACACTCTGCATGACTCATTTGAGGCATGTATGTTTTGTATTTTGTATAGGCCCACACTTATATTACTCCATTAAGAGGCACTAGATCCTATGAAGACTCCTAGCTTGATGAAGAATTCACATAGTTGGCTGAGGTGGTTGCAAGCTTCACTTGAGAAAATGCAGAGAGCAACTAAAATCAGTCAAAGATTCTATTGGTAGTGTCTTTTTCAATTTTCTACTCTCACAAAAATAAATTAGAGTTTTTTATGAGAGTAGGAAGGTGTAAGAATCAATGACTATGAAGGCTCCACAAAAAACCAAAAGTGCTACGGGCCCAGATTCATAGTGGCTTCAAAGCATAGTTCTAGACCAAATTGATAGAGAGATTGTGGGTTCTTTCCATTTAGCAGGCTAATGGTCCCAGTGAGTCACCAGAATGTTATCTAAATTCCATAACCAAGAAGATTCCTACATTTTTGAAGCCCATTCGGAGTGAATCTTCACCATGGAAAAGGGACTTAGCCAAAACACAAAGAAAACAAGTAGGCTCACGGATGATGCCAAGTGTCCAACCGTCACAACTTCAAAAGTCAAAGGAGGAGTAAAGTCTTGGAAGCCCCATGGGGTTTCCACGTGGAGCTAACTACAAAGGTCCCACCCAAAAGGGGTTTTGACATTATATATAGTGGGGTCCTTTACTCCCAAAGGAATGAAATGGTGTGCTTGTGGATGGTGCCAAGTGTCGGCACAACGCATTCCCAAAACCCTGAAGGGAAGTAAAAATATTAAGGATGTGTGGGCCTCCCATGTGGATCTCACAACAAATGGACTCAGGTTTGAAGTAGGTCACAAAAGGTGACAAGCCATGTATCACGTATGAGTGATTATGAGACTTATCTATAAGATTTAAATGCTCAGAATTTTTCAAAAGATCGGAGGTGAAGGGTCATCTAGCTTGTCATTTAGTAATGAGTTAATGTAGCCCCATGTGAAGAGTGCCAACCTGTGAAGACTCAAGTTATTCATCTGCATTCAAAGGGTCATTTTAGTATATAGCGACAAAATATGCACTATTTGAGTCATGAGGCTGGAAACCAATGCAAAGGATCAAAATATTTAGTTATGTAATAAAGAGCCGAAGGGATGTTCCTCAAAAGGTGAGTCCATCTCAAAGGAGTCGGTTGTAGGATAGTTAAAGATGCATTAAATAGGCATGGCTCTCACCCTTTAGAAGGGGAGATAATGGGAAAGTGTGAGAAAGATCTCAAGAAATATGTTCTGTCACTTCACTCCATTTATCATAATTAAAAGTAGTTGGAAAGGAGAGTAAAGGAGGGCTTCTTATCTTCTCTTCCTCCTCCTATATATATATATATATTGTATGAAAAAGAGATAGAAATATATAGAAGTAGTTAGAGATAAATTTTGGGAGTCAGTCGATTTTTCTTCTCTGTCTCAAGTCCCTCTTTTGTAAAAAGATAGGGGTCTTGAAGCTCTAGCCTTCTTCTGGGTTTTGTAACAACAATCTTGCCTCTTTTCTAAATGTAATACTGTGCACAATTATTGGAGTAATATATATGTCTTGTGGTGCTTTTTGTTCATCATTTGCATATCTTTATTGTCTCTGATCACCTTTATTTTCACGTAGAAACTATGTGCATCTTCCAATGTTGTTGCTATCTTTGAAGTTGTGCTTAAGTAGTTTGAGGTAGTGTTCATGTGAATCTTTTCTGACCTGTGGTGCAATTTTGACCACCCTTTTCAGTTGTTCACCATTTCCCTTTTTCAGATAGTTGTGGTCTCGATTGATCTCTTAGAAGGCTCGTTTGGCACATCACCCCCTTTAAATTCATGTTTCAAAATATATTACATATCATTAATGCGGGGTGGCAAAGCTTCCCGATAGGAGATGGATAATATTCTCCTTAGAATGGAAACACTGGAAAATGAGGTAGAAAGTATAAAGAAAGAGATACATCAGCTAAACAAGCAAAAGGGAAAAAGAAAGATAAATGATGATGAGGGTTTTGGGTACGCATCGATCAAGAAATTTACGAAAATTGAATTCACTGGATAATGGTGGGAGAAATAAGGATATACACAACCACAATATGGCCATATTCAAAGCAATCAGTGAGTTTCTTGAACAACATGTCAGAAGCATCACATTGTTGAGTGGATTCCCTGAGGATATTTGGGGTACTGAAAAAGAGAGAAATCAGGTCATCTCGTAGATGAATATTAATGACCCAACACATGTCACCAATTTGGCACTTTTTACCTCCTTCAGATGATCAAATCAAGGATTGAAAGGGCCTCAAAGAAATAATACCTTCTGGGCAAAGCTGGAGGAGTTCAAGTTGTTGTTTGTTTCTAATAGTTTTCAATTTTTTTGTGTTTAGTCATTTTTCTCGTCATCCTAATTTTCTTTTTATTAGTAGCTTCTTTTTTGACTACTATTGGACTTATCATAATATCTAGATTCAGATCCTATTTTGATGTTTTTTCATGTTGATTTGGTTGTTGAGCCTTTGTTGTAACAGGGTATAGTCCCTTCAAAACTATTTTCCTTTAGTTAAAAACACACCTACACACTCATATAAATCAACATGAAATACCCATATGGGTTGACAATGCACCAAGATAACTAACAAGTATAACTAGGCCTAAAAGGTTAGTTTCTCCTTCACTAAGCACTTCAAGACCTCTAATGGCTTCATCAATCTTTGTCATGCCTTGAAGGATTAAAACATGTCAAGGAAATCATATCAACATCATTAACTAGATCAATAAACTCTATATCATTCATTTTCTTCATATCACCACCAATCAGGACTATTTCTACTCAAACTAGGTACCTCCAGAACTAATCTTGTAGCCAATTTTCTTACCCAATTACCTAAGGCACGCTGAAACTTCACTCAAGCCGAACTAAGCACTCACCCAAAGTGCGCAAGGGTACCAAGTCCCTCTTTATGTAAATCTTATCAAGAAGTTAACATGATAACTAGAAACATTGATAGGTTGCAGATCCAAAATACCTATTCATAAATAAAGCATAGCATGAACTAGATATATATCTCAACTATCACGCATGAGTGTTTAAACAAGAATAAAAATCAGATTTACCATACAAGAACCCATATCAGTTGTGTTAAAAATCAATATCAAATCACAAAGATCCATTATATTTACCTTCAAATAGTACAATAGCTGAATACATACACAATAGTATCATCCTCGAGTCATGCGCACTCATAAGCGGCAACATCACTTTATAAAACATGGGATCCATAAACCGTGAAAATCAATACATATATATACGGGGTAGGGGCTTTCCCTTCATTTCCTATGGACTTCTCAAAATAGTCTACATGCTAAGAATAGCCACACACTTTGTTATAAAGGTAAATACAAAAACATGCAAGCTTGTTATTAATAGATTACCTAATAATAAATACAACTCTAATCCTATTAATAGCTCAAAACATTTGCATGTTGATTGATCTACACTCATCCAAAATATCCTTTGCGTGATCTACACTCCATGTCTATACTTAGCCTCATACTAAAAATGGCCAAGTCCTAATTCCCCACTTTTCCCACATGCACTTCACTGTTTCACTTATCTTCCGCCGTCGCACCCACACACTTTTGTGCCTATGTGCCCAATCCTTATGCGCCTTGAGTTATTAGGATATCTTTCCTCAACCCAACATTACCCCACACTAATTTCATTTCCAACCATGACAATGGATAAACATAACTTATCTCTCCAAGAATAAAGAATATGGAATGAAAGAATAACTCGTAAAAATAATTAAAGAATGCTTGGGCTCTGATGAGGCCATAAATTGGCCATAAATTACCATTATTTTGTCCTTCCAAAGTTACCTTTAAAAGTGGATTTAAATTTAATCTTGGAACTTATAGTTTTCTTGAGATGGAATATAGGATATATATCTTGTTCATTCTTTAGAAGTCTTTTGTTATCTATTTTGTTGACTAATCCTATTGATTATTTGGGAAAGATGTAAACTCTTGTGTATGCAGGCCATAAAGAAGAGATAATACTAGTTTTGGGAAAAGTGGAATTGATCATGAAAATATATCTAAACTCAAATATGATTGCATATTCAGATTCCTCTAAAAAAATTATGCAAGTTAAAAAAGAATCATCTCAATCCGAGATCGTATGCAAAAGTTATAGTTGTTTTTAGTTAGCTCCAGAATAATTGAAGTTAGCTACGGAATGAGGAATTGTGAATAATACAATGGAAAATATGAGAGAGGTTTTTGTTCATAGTAATGGGTTGAAAAAACCTCCTTCATATTTTCTACAGGTCTTTCCACTAAAGAGAAATATAACTTTTATTGAGCTACAGTCCAAGGAAAAGTGTATCAAACGAGCACCAAAAGTTCCACAATCAGAAATAGAAAAGTCAAATGGAAAATCTAAGAGATGTTTTTTTGTCATAGTGACTTGTTGAACAAAAACCTCCTTCCATTTTTCTACAGAAATCATCATTTGTGAGAAACACGTATTTGCGTACCGTTGGAATCACGTAGTCAACTATGGATATTCATTGAGACTATTTTAAAGAAGTTATTTTCATAGTTATTGCTTTGAATAAATCCGCCCAAGAATAGGTAGTTAGTTCTTAGTGTGTGGACTAAGTAAACTTGGAGAATCAAATCATTATGATTCTTGTTACCAAAAAGCAAGGAGAAGATTTGGGAGCAAATCTTCCTAAAATAGCTAGATAAGACTTGATTCTAACTCTCTCTATATTTTATGGAGATTGAGATCTTAGTTGTTAGGATTGACATAAAGAGAAGATCAGATTGTATTCCCCAAATAAGGATTTGGTTGGATGCATGAATTATAAATGCAACCTTCCACACTCTTATATGTAATCTTTTACCAATCAATGAAAATCCATTCTTTCTCTCCAATATTCTGAGTAAAATTATTCGCTAGTTTTGAATTAAAGTTTGCAAGTATGAATTAAGTCCTCTTCCAAGGAATGAGTTGGCCACTCATTCCAAGGAAGATGGATCAATGTTTTATGTTCATTTCTTTATTCTATAGTTTTCCTTTTGTTGTGAATTTATGATTTTATGTTATGTAATATTTCTTTCATACAATTTATTTTGTGAACCTGTAGGTGTCTTATTTATTTTTCATTTGTTTTTAATTCAACAATTTCATTTATGCAAGTGTGATTTTAATTTCTGCAAGTGTGATTTTCCATTTCTGCAAGTGTGATTTTCAATTTATGCAAGTTTGGATTGTGTTTTAAGGAGTTATTTTCCAAAGATCTCTTTCTCCTATTGCATACAACCATTAGACACCAGCCCTGAATTGATATTATTAATGAAGAGGATTGACAATCCTCATCTACAAAAGTGTCTACAGATGTAATCAAATATGGATATTCTCGCTTTAATCTCTTCTTCTAGATCATTTCAATCACTCGATTGCTTTATTTATTTTGTCTGGGATATCTACAAGTACCCCTTCCATCTCATCCATAGTCATCATATTGCCCTCATTTTTCAATATCCTAAGAACATTGGCCAAGATGGAGACCATACCTTTCATTATGTCCATATTCCGTGCAATCATATAACCAATGTCCTTAATTATCTCCTTGTGAGGGTTTTGGTTTCTTTGTCATCACATTGTGCTTTTCGCTACTGTAGAGTCAACCTCTTCTCATGCCCAAGTGTATCATTATTTTCACCTGCAAGGACTACATTCATCTCTTCGTGGTCCTTGCTTTAATGAGTGCCTCATGTTTTGCACACATGTTTTATGTTGAATCTGCTTTGTTCATCTCTTCTTTAAGATTCTTGAGTAAGGCTTCATAACTTGCTATACGTTGTGCGATGGTAGCCTTAGCCATCTCTCTTCTTCTGCTGCAACATCATTAGGTTGTGGAATTCACAATGGATTTTCCTCCATTACCATATGGACTAGTGTGCGCAAATAATGCATCACAAATGAGAATTTTCTGGTACTTCCTCTTCCAAGCGTGACCTTTTCTCCAAGATTTCCTTTCAGAAACTTCTTCTGCCATACTTACCAAAGCATCTACCTTCACTTCAAATTTATCTTTCTCTATTGTCAGGTGCTTTATCTTGGTATCTCGTGTCTTTTTATAATCTAACAATGCTCGAATGGTTGTTGCTTTTAACAACATTTCAGCACGAGACCTTTGTAGTTACCTTTGTTAATGCATTGCTCACCTATTCATTTTTCATCTACATAGGCTCGATGGTCACATGGAACGAGTGTGAAACTTTCTTCATTTTACATGAGACACATGATTCTTCACATACATTGAATTCATGCTCATCCATATGAGTCTACATGGTCCATGATAAGCTGTTTCCATGTGTGTATAGTAACCATCTCGGGATCCATCATCTCCCATCCGTAAAGGTCCTTAGGCTCCAAAGTGCTTTGGAACCTTGCAGACGTACAACTTTTGTTGGGTCATTAACATACCCAACTATAGGAGTCTCATATAATCCATCCTTTTCTCCCTGGAGCACTTTATTTTTGGGATATGGACCCCTTCTACAAGTATCTTTGGTCATTATTAAAAGTGATTAGTAGTGGGCACGCCGGATGGGTTGCCCTTATCTTTAGCTTCCGCTTTCTGTATCAATAAAGATCACTTCTCACTCCTTGATCCTCTAATTTATCTCGCATCATGTTGTAGTTCTTCTCCATGAGGCCCCTCAATATCCTCTAGTTTAACAGGAGTATGTGATGTGATGTCTCCGACTTCTCCTCCTCATCCTCCCAAGTAGGGATGTACATGGGACTTTTATTTTTTTTCCCTGCTCTTCTTTCACTGGGAGGTTCTAGGAAACCTCCTAAGTGGTTAGGATGGCCTCGTGCCTTGGGTCTTTGTCCTCCTTAGTACTCTCTTGAACTACTGTTCCTCAAAGCACCTTGACCTAAGTTTACTTCTTCCTCTACAACAACTCTTGTCTTTATCCCCACCTCTTAAAATTCCATTTGTAATTGAGTATTTTCCTCACACACCCTTTTCTCTCCAACAAAGGTTGTTTCATCCGACCTTGATCCAAGCCACCACTATCCTCCTTCACCTCCTCTATTTCTTCTTCTTCATCACCAAGGCAGAGTGTCTTCTTCATCTTGTACCCGTGCCTACTCTATGCTTCCCCTGGGAGGTCTAGGAGCTTGAATTCATTTTCAACATACTTTCCATTCTCTAACTTGGGCTTAAGGTAAATATAAATAAGGGATTCTCCAATCTTCCTAATTTCCAAACTTATGGCCTTGATGTTGATATCATTAGAAATTAAATATTCAATAGGAAGACTTACATGGATAGACATAAATCTTCATGAGCTTGTGGTAGTCATAATCTACCTTATCTCGTATTGAATATCAAGCTCCACACACTAGAAAACCTATGTACAAACACCCGAAAGTACCACATGGTGAAGGCATACATAAGTTTGCACCAAGGGCCCCACTTCCCAACCTTCATGCTAAAATGCCCTATACAGAAGTGTTGATAAACAACATCATTGAACTTGGTTCCCTAATATTGACAGAAGAACCTTAGGAATTCTCCACTTATCCTCAAATGCAGCACACAAGTGCTCATACCAAATTTTAGTTCTCTATTTATAAGCTCCGATCATCATTCCATCATAAGTATAATTTGTAAACCTATCTCGCAAGTGACTTCTGGATTCACGATACTGCCAAACCTTATCCTTTGACCCATATGGTACTCTAATTTCTATAAATTCAATGGATAAGAATATAGCACCAAGACTTATCTTGTCTCCGTGCGTGATTCCTCAATGATAGTTTATTAATTTGAAATAAACATGCAAACTAAGCAAATGAAGTTAATCTCTATTCTTTGAAAGCTTGAAATAATGAACCTAAGAGGATCTAAGCATTCAGTTTATGTGTTAAGAGAAAGAGATCTCCCCATTAATGGCTTCAAGGCCAATGGATCTTCCCTTTTACTCTATGTTAATGCTATGAAATACAAGATTAAATGCTTTTAGCTCAAATGAAAGAAGATGAAATACAAACTAAAGCCTAAACAAATTGCTATAATTTGTGCTAGGAAGAAGAGAGAATTCTTAGGAAATGAGGGAGGGGGTATAGCCCTATTTATAGTTTTTGGTTTGGAAGAAAAGGGAGATTTGGGTGCATGTGGGACAAAGGCTAAAGTCCAAAAAGCACTTTAGCAAGTCAAAGTGTGATTTGACTATGTTATAGGGTAATTAACCTAGGTTAGACTAATTAATCTCTCTTAGAGAGTAATTAGGGTTCTGGAAGGGTTCTGAAGGGCTTAATCAATCCAACGAAGTGGATTGATCTTAGGGAGCTAATAGAAGCAAGCTAGAAGAGAATAAGAAGCTAATGTAGTTAGAATGAGGCTATAACTGCCTGTTTAAATGGTTTATAAGAGGAAAAATGACCAAAAGGGTGTCGTAGGAAGGGAGTTAGATAGGCCTAACTGGTGGTGTGTCGCCATCAATTTACAAAAGGAAGAAGCGTTAGTGCACCATTAGAAATAATAGTGTATTGATCAAACTACAGGTGTCTACATTTTCCCCTCTTTGAGGTGACGTAAGTGACGTCACTTCAAAGAAAGTAGACAAACACAAGCAAGTAGAAAAATTTTTTTGAAGGGGTAGAAGAAAAATTAATAGGGTGAAGGATGACGAATGCCCCCTCGAGTGTCGATGGGGTGATGAAGAAACTCGATCGACGATCAAAAAAGAAACAAAATAGAGAGAAAAGTGTTCGAGAGAAGATGAGAAGCTAAAAGGAAAAAGGGATATTGAGCTATCCACAAATAATTGCTAACAATACTTAATCATCATAATGCTTAGAATCCTCCTCATGGGTCCTTATTAAAATGTGAGCATGCGATGGAAGCGTAAAATGACATTAAAAGCCAAGATACAAACAACCGTCCTCTGCCAAAAATGACCAACTCCATGCAACATACATGAATGTAATGCAATACGAGAAATAAACAGAATCACCTGACAGGGAAATAAGTACAATCACACACACTTAAACCAACAACATTCAAGATAGTTGCACAAATATTTTGTTATCGAGATGAAGTCCCAAATGTTTTGATAAATGACTAGGGTGAAGAATGATGCCCCAAGCAAGGTGTATTATGCAAGGGGAAGATGGAGGACACTTCCGTCCTATGAAAAAGCAATGTGCATGACAAAAATAGTACAGGCAATTGTTAGTGCCCCAGAGTACAGATGAAGTAAAACATAGCTTGTTTAGGTGATTGAAGATTTTGGTGATGCGTGAGTCGTTGTTTCAAATGATTTTGAGAATGTCAAGCAAGATCTGGGATGAGTGCCATGCAATAGACATAGATTTCAGCCGTAGATGATCGGTTTAATCAATTTTAAGCCATTTTGATATTTTCAATATTTTTGTGGTTTTTAAAATATATATATATATTTTTATTTTTTTCATTTTCTAGGTTTTTGATCGGTAGAAGAATTTTAAAAGATCAAAGATCTTCCAAAAAACACACGTAGGTAGGGTAGTGGGAAGGAAAAGCTGTCAAAAAGCTTAGAATATATGCCCACAAGAAGAAAGATGGGTCGAGAATAATTTATTTAAAATAAATTAGTAAATAATTATCACGATGGGGAAAATAGATGAAAAATAGAGGAAAAGGTAGGAAAAGGTGCCTGAAAGGTTCGTAAATTATCTCAGTGTGATGAAGAAGTGACCGTTGGATGACATGAAGTGCCCCAACATGTGAAAATTAGTAAAAATAATTATTTTAATACAAAAATAATTATCACAAGCGGATAGAAGAAGGTTAGAATGATCACGGTGGAGAAAACATGCCCCAGGGGCATCGCGATGGGTTAATATACTCACCCGAGGTTGGTAAAACAATCATGACCAATTCATTTCTACCAGAGCCTTTGTAAATTTTTACCGTGAGTGAAAGTGAGAGCCCTGGAGTGAGATGGTGAGGATACCGAGGAGGACGAGGTGCGTGGATCACATCGGGAGTACATGCGGGACCCAACGGATGGACCATTCGTGAGTGCCCTAACCCCCCATTAATTATGCATTTAATGCCATTTTTAGGGTTTTTTAGGGTAGGTAGGAGAAATTTTGATGCATGTGCATAGGCGTATGCATTGATTGATGATGCGTGCACGTGCGCGCGCATGTGTCAAAACAGACATGAATGCACACATGCATCCATTCGGGGGAGGACGTGGATGCGTACTGTACCTATTTGGTAGAAGTGGGTACATGCACATGCATATCCATTGGGAAAGGTGGGAGTGCGCACATGTACCCGTAGAAAAAAGACAAGGGGGCGCGGTAAGCATCGGTTAGGGTTTGGATGGACACATGCACATGTGTGTGCATCAAAAAAAGTGCGTAGGCAGGCATCATGGAGGGTGTGTAAGCATCTGCATATGGCTTGCACCAAAAAAAAGAGAAGAAAGGTCATGTGTGTATGCATCCAAGGGGTGCGTATGCATTGGTTAGGCGCGTGAGGTGCCAAAGGAGGCACGTATGTGCTAGAAGCATGCGAAAAGACAACTGGCTAGAAAATAGCCAAGTATAGAAGAACAAAGGTGAGATTATTTAGAAGAAAAGAATAGTTAGTAAATTAGATGTATTAAAAGCATTATTTTTCCTTAGAAAAATATTATAGAAATGTTAGATGCCTAACACTTGTGTTGATTTTGCAGCGTATGTTACCTGTTCTTTAGACTCATGAGCACTACTGACCGCTTAGCTGTGATAGAGGCGTAGTTTGATGAGGATGATAGAGACCCTGGTGAGCCTTTTACACATGTGAGGACTATCTCATGTGGTCGAGATGCCCAGATTACTTTAGATCATGGCCTTTTGATGGCCATAGTAGAGCGGTGGCACAGCGAGAGCAGTGCTTTCACCTCCCGACCGGGAGATGACCATTACTTTAGAGGATGTATGGTGCATCATGGGTCCCGATTAGGGACAACTTATCGAGACGATGAGCCGCTGGAGTGACATTCAGCGTCACATCACACATTTGTTTGGTGTTCCTACCATACCACGGCGTGGGATGTCCATCAGACTATCTCGATGTATAGATGATCAGAGTTAGACTGCGTAGTGGTCTATATGATGGCTCTTGTCAGTGGAGTTCTACTCCTGACAAGATTGGTGCTTCATTTCCACTTGGACTCCTAGGAGTGATTCTTGGCTTGGTGGAGGGACAGACCTACTGCTGGGGTTAGTGCATATTAGCACACTTGTATTGGGATCTCCATTTGATCACTTACTACCATCAGAAGATGGTAGGACCTACCCGTTTATTACAGATTTGGGCATGGGACCACATTGCCATTGGTCACCCCTAGGTGTGTTGAGAGGTTGGGCTCCGATGAGCCTTCTATGATGGGTTGGGTCCCGGTAGGGGATGATGTGTGACCCTTCATGGGAGTTACATACCATTATAGGCATGAGTTAGATGAGTTGCTCGCAGGCTTCCATTGCATGGAGGCCTTACAGACATTTTAGTGGCCAGAGGATGGTCTAGAGCTCAGCACTGCTACCATTGAGCATTTTATCTTGGGTAGCCGCAGCTATATGTGGGAGTTATAGAGTAGATCGATGTCAGTGGTAGTTTGGCCTTACCCAGGATGTTCCTAGGCTAGATAGATGGTATGCTCGCAGAGCCAGAGAGCATTTTGATATGGGACCACAGATTGCCCGTGATAGAGCACTGGCTAGTTTTTGACAGGTGGCACCTATTATTTGGGTGCCACTTAGACAAATTAGAGATCCAGGCACTATGCTGGAGTATGGGCCATGGTACCATGGTGTGCTCCCACATGCCATTTGAGCATTCCTAGAGTGGCATATGATGTTGGCTTGAGGCCTCCTCTAGTGGGGCCTCCTAGTGGTGGTGAGGGCAGAGATGATGATGATGATGATGATGAGGGTGGGCCCGATGCACACCAGCATGTTAGAGGTAGGGGATAGGGTCCCATACCACAACAAGCCACAGGGACGGGGCCCAGGCCTAGGCCGAGATAGGTATATAGGGCCGTGGACATAGAGTTTCCCCAGTGGGCATTCTAATGGGGATTTATACCCCTCTTTAGTAGGTATTATTACCAGCAGCAGGGGCCACCTTTTGATATCCCAGAGAGTAAAGAAGGCTTGGTGGGAACGAGAGTTGCTCTCTTAGCCAGTAGATTACAGTAGCCATCATTGTTTAGTTACATGTGGCTAGTGAGAGAGATACAATGAGGACCAGGTACAGGCCCTCACATTAGAGTGAGATCAGGCACTCACCTAGGTACAAATTTTGACAGAGAGAGATCAGGCTCGGGCACAGGCCACTCAGGGCAGCGATAGTGTTGCATGGTAGAGTCAGGTGTGAGAGATGGCCACATAGGGGGCTCAGATATTGAGCCTCCTACACCAGTCCCAGACTCAGGTGTGGATGGTTGTGGCCCAGAGGGATCATGTATATAGATGGTCACAGGGTCTTCTAGCACAGAGGGATGAGGCATGAGCCAGTGTAGGCTATACAGAGAGAGAGATCGAGAGGCTACCTCCTCGAGATAGGCTGAGGCTGATTTAGGTAGAGTGACAAGTGAGTGAGATGTTTCCCTTTAGGTAGCCCTCACTCTGGAGATGTTGACTTGATCCGTGATGCTATGAGGCTCGGTGGCGAGGCTTTATTTTATAGGACTGCCTACTTTAGGGTAGTTCCCCAGAGCAATGAGTGGTACTCTCGACAGTTAGAGATGAGCATGATAGGTTCTAGATCATGGAGATCAGGCCATTCGTCGAGATTAGTTAGGCAGCCCATGCCAGAGCTAGCTGGCTGGACAGGGGCCATCTAGTCAGTTTGGTGGCCCACCTAGTGTAGGTCCTTCTCAGCCACCATTGTTCCATCGACCAGGTGATAGACACAGGAGCCCGGCGAGGGCAGAGAGCTATGTGGTTGAGCTCCACCTTCTTCTTTTGTACAAACATTCTTTATACATGCCTCTGATGAAGGCTGATTTTGATGTATAGCTTTGTATATACTATTATTTTGATGATGCCTCGTGATGAAGGCCGATTCTTTTTGATGCATGCCCCTTTTTGATGGCATATTGTATCGATGATGTATTATTTTGAGCATTGACTGGATAGTTATACATGTATATATGGACATTTTTGATGTATCATTTATATGATGGATTTATGATGTATGTTTGTTCTTTCTTTCATGTATGTGGCATATCTTAGATTTAGAAATGTATACTTCCTGCTTTCATATTTGATGATGTATCTATAGATGGCACCACATGTTTTTAGATTCATGATTTAGTTCTGAGTTTTTATGCTAGCACTTGGGATGATACTAGATGATATTGGTGGGGGGGATAGATTTGTGATTATGCGCAACCCCTCTTGCCCCCATTGATGATATGATATTTGATGATTAGCTTAGCATACATGCATGATGTAATACTTAGCATTTTTGTATATATATGATGTAGTGAATGATGTTATAAATGTGATGAGATGATAGATGATAGATGTGATAACAAACAACTATGCAAAACACACAAGAAAAAGTTAACAAAACTAAACAAATATACACATACTACTACTAAACAAACACATGCACAAACCTCTAACAAGAGATAAAATGAGATCTAATCTAAGCAAGTAAAAATGAACCCTAAAAGGATGCACATAACAAACAAAGAAACCTACAACAATTGTTTACAAGCATGATAGCCTTCAAATGTATGTAATGCAATGCTCAATTTAAATCAAACAAGATTCAACTTTTGATAAGCAAATGATCCATTTTAAAGAACTAACAATTCAATGGACTAAGTACACCAAAACTATACAAACCAACAACTAAAAGTAATTAAAGCACTACTTTGTTTTTGTGGGACAACATTGACATATTTTCTAATGTTTTTGGGTTTATCTAAGAAGATAAGTTTTCGTGGCTACGTTTGTCACTATTTTGTCTAGGTTTCCCAAAGATAACGTTGTGAGATGAATGTAGCTTTATCCCTGGAAAGGAATTTTCCAAATGTTTAGATTTTTTGTGTATTGTTTTCTGAATGTTTTTGTATTTTCCAAGGTCATGTTTTGAAAGCAATGTACAAGAACAATGAAGTGTGGATGCCCCCAACGTGATGTGGGAATATAAAAGGTAGAATGCCATGCATGTATATGTGTAGGAAGATGGAAATGGGATTTTCATGCTCAGCATGTTAGATGGGCTTATACAAAGGTAATGTCCTTCATGTAGATATAAGAGCAAACAAACCAGATCATGGCAAGGCAAAGGTGATCCTAGTAGGGTTCCTAGACCTAGCAGAAAAAGTTGTATCTAAAAAGTGGTAACGATTACCCATCCTTCCGTAAGAGTAACTTGTGTCCGGTGAATCCTCCTTGAGTGCCAAAAACTAGTTTTCACTCAAAGACCTACCCCTGTGCCACAATTGTGTGGTTTTCACATGAGGACGACCTACTTTTTCTTTACTATTTTCTCATTTTTCCATTTTTTTGCTTTTTTTCTTTGTTTTCCAATTTTTAGTTCTTATTTGATATTCTCATCATGCCTAAGCATAGAACCACTTTAAGTGCATGGCATTCATAGGTTCTGGAAGCTCTTCACCATCTGAATATGCAAGTTTGTAGGCCCCTGATCCATATTTTACAATTACAACATAAGGACCTAACCAGTTAGCCTCAAACTTTCCTTTCTTTTCTCTATCTTTTGGAGTTGTTCTTCTGATTTTCTTTGAGAACTAGATCCCCTACATCAAATTCCCGATGAATGATGCATTTATTATATCCTCTGGACACTCTGTTCTGATAAAATTTTAGGTGATTGAGTGCACTTTGATATGCCTTTCATCTAATAGTTCTAACTCTGCTAGGTGAGCAACTCTGTAGTCTTCATCTTTATCAAGATAGTCTCTGAGAGATATTCTCGGAGAGGAAGCTCCACTTCCAAAGGTATGATGGCTTCAGTGCCATAGACAAGTGAATAAGGGGTCACACTAGTAGGAGTGTGGATGGAAGTATGATAGGCCCAAGAGGGTGGGATGTATCTGCAGATGCCAATTATGGCCGGTTTTACTGACCATTTTCTCCATAATCCGCACAAGGGTTTTATTGGTGGCTTTCCGCCTATCCATTACCTTGAGGGTAATAAGGGGTAGACCACTTAAGTTGGATATGGAAGCGTTGACACAATGTTTTAACCATTTTATTTTTGAAGGATTTACCATTATCAGTGATAATGGCCGAGGGGATCCCGTAATGGCATATGAGATGGTTCATGATGAATTTTGAAATCTATGCACCGGTGACATAGGTAAGAGGGACAACCTCTACCCATTTGGTAAAGTATTTGGTGGTGGTGATGATATGAGTATGACCATCTGATGAAGAAGGATGGAGCTTCCCTATGAGATCCAGGCCCCATTTAGAGAATGGCCAAGGCATTGCAATAGGTTGTAAGGCTTGTGCCGACGCATGTATTAAATTTCCATATTTGGCATAGTTCACACTTCTTTACAAAGTTACAACAATTGGATTCCATGGTAGGCCAATAATAGCCTACTCTCAATAGCTTTTTAGCTAAGACCATGCCACTAGTATGTGCTCCACAAATACCACTATGTACTTCCTTAATTGCGTGGATAGAATCAGTGACATCCAAACAACGAAGCAGATTCATCGTAGCCATGATGATAAAGGGTACCTCCTAGGAGGGTATAATGGGCTATGCGGTGAATAAGGGCTTTCTTTTCAGAATGGGTGATGTTAGGGGAAGGGTGCCATCTTGTAGGTATTGGAAGATAGGGTCGTACCAAGGGGATAAAGGACCAACAACTTCACATGCCAAACATGACTCTGACATATCATATGCAGGTACTTGTAGATGTTCCATGAAGAAAGGCATCTTGCTTTCTTTAGGTGCTATGCGTAAGAGAGACCCAATAGTAGCCATAACATCCATGGATCTATTATGTGACCTTGGTTTTTGTTCAAATATGACTTGTGTGAAATATTCCTTCAAAGTTTCAACCATTTTCTTATATGGAATAAGTTTCTCATCTTTAACCTTATACTCATCATTAACCTATTTTATGATAAGTTGAGAGTCCCCAATGACTCAGTTGTCTGATATTCCATGTAATAGCTAGCTTGAGGCGGCGATGAGTGCTTCATACTCTGTAATGTTATTTGTACATGGGAATCCCAACTGGAATGCTCATGGTATGACATCGCCATTTGGAGTGATGAGGACCACTCCTGCTCAGATCCATGGAAGGTAAAAGATCCATCAAAATGAACTTGCCATTCTATGGATTCTTCAATATACATCATAGATGCATCTGGTAAATCTAAGCATAAAGGTTCCATTCCTGGGAGAGGAGCTTCTACCAACTGATCAGCCAGTACCTATCCTTTTAAAGACTTTTGATTTACAAACTCAATGTCAAACTCACTCAAGAGAATGATCCAATTAGCCATTCGGCCTGTGAGGGTGGGTTTGGATAAAAGGTACTTGAGAGGGTCGACTTTGGATATGAGCTTGGTCTTATTATTCAGGAGATAATGGCGAAGCTTTTGAAATGTGAAGACAACCACCAAGCAGGCCTTTTCTATTTGGGGATAATTCAGCTCGTATGTGATCAAGGTGTGGCTAAGATAGTAAACTGCTCTCTCTTTATGGGCTAAGTCATATTGGGCAAGTAATGCACCAATGGAAAATGGGTAGTGGAAATGTATAAGAGGAGAGGTTCACCGGGGGTAGGTGGCATTAGTAACAGGTGGGTTGGATAAGTACTGTTTGAGTAGCAAAGATTTTTGACAATCAGTCCCAATTGAATGTGACATCTTTCTTGAGAAAATGAGTAAAGGGGTGGCACTTATCCACAAGTTGTGAGATAAAGTGACGGATTGCCTGAATCTTTCCTTGTAGACTCCTTAGCTACTTGAGAGTGGTAGGTGGTGGCATTTCTGTGATAGCCGTAACCTTTGCAGGATCCACTTCAATCCCTCTTTGTGAGACAATGAACCCTAGGAGTTTTCTGATAAACACCGAAGACACATTTCTTAGGGTTCAAACAAACCTTATAGTCTCTTAGATGTTGAAAGATACGCCTCAACACTTAGGGTGTTCTTTTCTACTCTTGGATTTTTCTAGGATATCATCAACATAATCCTCCATGATGTCACTTATCATATCATGGAAGATAACCTGTCATGGCCCATTGATAAGTAGCCCCAACATTTTTAAGCCGAAGGGCATGAATTTGTAGTAGAATGTTCCCCAAGGGGTGATGAATGTTGTCTTATGTTGATCTTCCTCTATAATTTGTATCTGGTTATAACCTGAAAAACCATCCATCAAGGACAACATTTCATAGCCAGTTGTTGAATCGACTATCATGTCGATGTTAGGTAGGGGAAAATCATCTTTTGGACATGCTTTGTTGATGTCACGGAAATCCATGTAGATCCTTATTCCAACAGGTTTTTTCTATACTGGGACTATGTTAGAGATCCATTCTGAATAGTCAATAGGTTTTATGAAATCAATAGCTAACAAATTTTCTAATTCTTCTTTGACCAAGAGCGCCACTTTAGGATGCATCTTTCTTAACTTCTATTTGATTGGTTTGGCCTCTGGGTGCACAACGAGGTTGTGCACAACTAGCTCAGGGTCTAAACCAGGCATATCTGCATATGTCCACGTGAATATGTCCACGTATTATTTTAAGAGCTCTACAAAGGTCTTTTGTTCCTGAGCTGAGAGTGAAGCTCCCAACTTGACTATTCTAGGTTGCTCCTCTGAGCCAATGTTGATGTTGATTGTTTCCTCAATAAGCATTTTAGAAGCGTCTTCCATCCGTGTAGGATCGGGGGAAGAGTAAGATCGACCTCCTGTGGTAATTCATGATCATCTTTGAATGGATAAATCACTTCGTCTTTAGACTCTTCATTTTGTTTGTCTATGAGCTCATCAAAGAGTTTGTCACTATGGGATTTCCGTTGAGCCTTCTTGCTTGGTTTCTCAGAAGTAGGTATACCTTTAGTTACAACCTTTTTATTAACCATCCACATCTCACTCGCTTCTTCCCAAAATAGGCACAACATCTAGTTGAATCTTAAATCCTTTCTTGTGGTCTCCAACTGGAATAAAGTCCCTGAGTCCCATGAACTCTGTGAATGCCTCATCATTTTCAAAGAAATCCAATGGCACGTGAAGTTGTTGATCCCAATCTATAAGCTCAGGATATATAAGGGCTATTGGATATTTATCTAGGGGATGGATTTAGATAAGGTGACCAATGAATGGGTTAGGTTCATGGAAAAGATCTTCGTAAAGGCTACATTGGGAATCTAATCAGGTTCGGAATTGGAGGAAAGATCCTTGAGTAAAGTTGTTCTCAAAAGTGTAGACATCATGGGGCCTTATTCCTTATTAGTTTTGAAATGAAAAGGCTCCATCGGCTCATTTAACACCACACCCAAACCCATTATAGCCCATGAAAATTTTGAGGACCTTTGATGTACTTGAGGTGATTGCATAAAGCCATGGTGCCTTTTGGTACTCTACTCAAAAACTTTTAAGAGTAAAATTTTCAAAATTTTGAGTTGAAGGGTTTTCAAGTGCCTAAGTCGTGAAGTTGGAAAAATCGTGTTTTGGGTCATTTTGTGTGATTTTCGGTTCTGTCGGAACTTTTTGTCCCAAGTCCCAAGTACGAAAGTGCATTTTCCCGATAAGCCGAAATCCCCGTCGGGCCGTCGGAAAGTTTTGTCCCAAGTGTCCCAAAACTTATTGTGCGAGTTGTTCCGATTTCGGCCGAATCATCCTTCCCGCGTACTTCGCACTTTCATGTCCCAAATGTCCCAAAGTTAAAAAAGTGCGAGCTTTCCAATTTTCGAACTCCCCGAAGTCATGCAATTTTGTCCTGCCTTGAGCTCATTTCCCAAATCGAAAAAGTGCAGCTTTCCCAATTCACCGAGCCGGCCAAAGTCGCGTACTCCGGAACTTTTTGTCCCGAATGTCCCAAGTCCAAACGGGCCCTTTGTTCCAATTTCGGCCGAAACACCCAAACCACGTACTTCACACATTTTCGTCCCATTTGTCCCAAATGCATTTGTGCGTCCTCTCCCTGTTTCGCCCGAATCGGCCGAGCCGCGTGTTTCGCGCATTCGCGTCTCACATGTCCCAAGCGTACCAAGTGTCATTCACACTTAGTTTTTCCCGCTCACTCCGAGTATGATGCTATTCAAATTGGTGGTTGTGTATTCAATGCGCATTAAATTCATTCCTCTCTCCAAACGGCTATATAACGAGCATTTCCCCTTTGCATTTTTCGCATTGCTTCCATGCTATCTTTGCTCGAACCCTTGCAATTTGAAAACTGTGCAAATATCCTCCATTTGCAAATTCCTTCTAGAAGTCTAGGTTGCGGCTCCAGAGGCTATCAATATGAAGATCAAGTTCGGGGACGGGAGCAAATTTCTCCGCTTGAGTCTACATTATTAGCAATATTGGGGACAGTGAAGCTCGTCATCTCGACTTCGGTGATTTTGGGCAAGAATGGCGGAGATCTGATGCAAACCCTACACCAATAGCACAAATGATTAATGATAGTAGTGGTTTGGCTTTTTCCGGAGGATTCCCTATCTCGGTGCGGTGTCCGTCATTGTGCTTTCATGCGGAGCTCACTTGACCCCGCTTTGAGCGAATTGACAAATGTACACTGGGGAACTCATTGCAAGCTAGACGATGCCGCCATTAGCCTTTGTCACGAGGATTCGGAGATGGACAATGCTATAGTCGTCTCCCAGAGATCAAGCACAGGCCATGTTCGACCAAGACAGTGACAAATATAAAGCTCGAGTGGCGAAGTCTTGGTTGAAGAACCCTAAGAAAGGTGCTTCTCGCCTAACCAAAACCCTATTCCGAGTAGATTTCAATGAAGAATTGTCAGATTTTATAATCCTGCTGGCTCGGGTTATGGGTTTGCCCTCCACCAATGAGTTTCATTTCTGGATGTGCCCGCTCATCAGCATGGTGTGCGAGGGAACACAAAATATCAACTGGGCAGAGATCATCAGTATGAATTTGGCGGAGCAGCTATCCAACGTTCAGCAAACAAAGAAGTTCTATATGACTTCATATCTGATGTATACCCTAGCAGCATCAAGGCAGTGGTTTGGTTTCTCCTATATAGATGCACACAAAGATGATCCAGTGTATGCCTATTGCCCGCAGTTCACCCTAGAGACCAGCAATCGGAATTTCAGAAGGGTCAATGATGCTTTCACCATGTACGTGGTCAGATTGCTCGAAGGTGATACTGCTAGAAGGTTTTCAGATGAAGCCATGAACCTGATATCGCAGTATGGGGCCTATTTCATCCAATTCAGGAAATTTTCCTATATCAAGCTTCACATTGTTGTATGAAAGCACTCCTCTACGGCTTCCCATGTTCGCAATGATAAAATGGCCTTGATAGAAATATGTAGGCAACTAGACAAGTTGCACAGAACTTGCAGAGACAAGAAGATTTCTGGCTTGCACTTTCCCATCTCTCTGGGAAACTACACATGCAAAACAACTCTGGATGCTCAGAACATAGAAAGAGCCCTGGTCCCTATCACTGTTCATTTCTTCAAGCCAAGAACCTGCTTTGACTTGAAGAAGTTTATTGAACAGAACATCAAGATAATCTATCATCATAGGGCAGATACAGAAGACTACTGGGCTGACTGTAGATGATTTTGAAGCCAGAAGAAGGCATTGTGGTAGGTTCTCCCTGCAATTGATCCAAGAACTCGGTCTGTACCAAGTTCCTGAAGGTCTCCAGGATGACAATTCTGATCTATACTCATATGAGTATGAAAATGTGATTAAGCACACCCCTCTGGAGGACCTTGATTGGAACAGGAAAGAGAGAGATGATCTGGCTGAGATTCTTGCTCCAGTCTTAATCAGGACTAAGGTCTGGTTCAGTAAGAAGATCCGAGAATTCAAGAGGCACTCAGGAGAATCCAGCTCCAAGGATGACTCGACACCAATAAGAGAGGCATCAGTTCCAAGGTCTGAAACACTAATGCAAACCCCTCCTGCCTCATCAACACAAGGACCTGCAATCTACTCCTTCTTCATCCCGGGTATACAAGAAGAAACTCAAAGAGGTAAAGAAGGAGCCCTGCAGAGAATGACCCTCCGAAAAGCAGGCGAGAGTTGCCTATAGGGCCAGAGAACATCATTGTTCTCAGTGAAAGTGAAGATAGTGAGATGCCAACTCCTTCAAATGTTCCTGAAGATCCAGCAGATAAGGATAAGGAGGTCCAGAGCACTAAACTTTCGGGTGCTACTGATTCTTCTATCGCCATTACCTCCAGTGCTCTACTCACATCTCGGGTTGAGTCAACAGTGCACTTGAGACCACGAGTGTCATGAGCTCTCTGTCTCTTGGTCCTCTTGCATCTCCTGTAGATTCTTCTTCCTCTTTTGCTTGGGTGCAACCTTTGGTGACAAAAGGAAGAGAAAATCCTCCTCTCAAAGCTTGGGACCAAATTTTGATCTTTATTGCATTGACCTTGTTGGGCACCACTCCTTCTCGTGCCAAGAAAGCGAACCATTTCCAAAATAGTGTCTCGATGCTCAAGGTCAGCAAATTCTTGAAATTGCTAAACCTCAGATGACAAATAAGAATCAGACTTGCTGCATCGACTTGGAGCTTTCAAGAATCCCTATGGGAGAAGTCTACTCCTCGAAGGTGAAATTCACAACCTCCAGTGAAACAATCACAAGAGTCATTGGAAGGGTAGAGAAAGGGCAGCAAACTATTGAAAGTGATTGGAAGAACAAGCCTCGGATTCTCACAAGTTTCATCAAGTCTCTTTTATCTAAGGACAAAGTTTGGACCCTACCCCTTGACTACTCTTCCACCTCCCTGTAATTCTAAGCCAAGATGAAGTGCAAAGTATTAAAGATATGCACAAGTATTCTGTCTATGGTAGAGCTATTGAAGCCATGGTGGATGACATGCTTGTTCTTTGAATTAAACTTCATCGATGAAGCTTTAAACTCCATGAAAAGGTGAGTAATGTGCAATGCTGAAGCTCTCCTCCACTATCGATTACCATGGATAAAGAGCTAAACTCGGAAGCGATTGTATAGTAGACCTTCTCCTCATGGGACAGACGACAGATGAGAACATCTTTATCGCGAATAAGATTTTCGATGATGCCAAAGACAATCTATCAAAATCACGGGTCTACGTGACGTGGAGTGGAAGATCAAAGTTTTGGAGGAAGCTTTGGGAGAAATGAAGAACAAGGCGCAAGAAGGGAGAAGCTTTCAAGACACTTGGCCATTCTTGCTTTCAAAGGATATACATTGTCATCTTCGGGATGAAAACTTTGGTGTTTTCCTTGTCCTTGCAAGAAATCAAAGCTCGGATTAATAGCTTTTGTCAAAGATAATCTATTCAAGGAAAGCTCCATCTCTAAGGAAAAGATGAAGGAAATTTGTTCTCTTGATTTCGCCATTGAAGAAGTAAATAAAGATTATCATACTCACGTCGAGTTTGATAAAGAGATGGAGAAATGTGCGGGATTTTGGACTCGTCTGCAGCCAACACGTCGAGTCCCTCGTGGCGAGAGACATAGCATTTGAGGCATTGAAGAAATTCGAGAAGCGGATTTCAAGACAAGTGGGTCCCTCCCGATAGTTTGGCCACTGTCTCCTTCTCCTTTCTTTTCTCTTCTTCCCTTTCTTTTCGTATTCTTTGTAATTAGTTAAGGTATTGCAATTGGTGATCCTTAACTATTCTTTAGTTAAAAGAAACGGTTACGAAGAGTAACTGACTTGTAAGCTATATAATGGCCTTTCCACGCCATTTTGAAAGGAGGAAGAACTTGGATATTTGCTGAAAGTGTAAATAGATCTTAAAGAAATCAATACAAAAGGGCTTTCCATTCTTTGTCTATCTAATTCTTGTTATCTCTGTGTTTTCCTTTAATATTGTGAAGATCATTTTGTTCCTAACTCGTTAGTCTCTCTGATTGCATACTGTTCAGTTTTGCAAATACAGTGATCTTGTACAACCAAGAAGGAACTTTGTGTCCTTGATTAATAAATCTGAAGAAGGTTATTTATGGAACTTTGTGTCTTTAAATTTAATCTCATTCAGCCAACGCAAATGATCTTGTCTTAAATTCTTTGAAGCTTCGCATACACGAAGAATTATTCTGCTATCTATAATTCTGAATGTTGCTATTCTGCTCATCTTCTTATTCCCTTTCCTCAGTCCTTGTGTAATTGATGATCCTTGTGGAAAACACTTTCGTAATATCCAAGTTTGACCATAAAACAATGTTCTGTACATTTGTAAATAAGTTCGTTTCTGAATAAGGGAACCTCTCCCATTAAAGAGGAGGGACTTCTTGTCCCCTGACTGTTGCTCTTCTAAAAAGTCCTATTTGAAAACCAACAGTTTTTGGCGACTCCGCTGGGGAAAATCGCATTCCAGTACTACAATTTTTCGATCATCCTTTGATCTGGTGACTCCGCGTTTCACTCGAGGGAGAAGGACCCTTGGTATCGAAGATTCTCAGTTTCAGCTTTTGGAGCAACAGGGTTTTCCTTTCCCTTCAAATAGAAGAACTCGTTCGACGAGCACTCCACCTGTTCAAGATAGAAGTCCTACGGGTGGTATTCCTTCAGAACCTGCTAGTCCCAATCTACGAGCTTTGATCCTAGCTGGTGTTACAGTTCCCCTCCAAGCTGTATTTCCAAGAATGGCGGCACAATTGCCATGGGGTCAACGTGTCGGGCCCCTGGCCCTTACTCAGCCTTTGCATGAGTTACCTAGAGGTAACCGAAAGAACTTCCCCAAATTTAAAGGAGATGGCAAAGTACACCCTGATGAACACATTGCAGCCTTCATAGTTGCATGTGGAGTCTTGGGAGTTGAACATGAAGACGTCCTCGTGAAGGCTACATTCGTTGAGACGTTACGGGATAATCTTCTTGGTGGTTCTATCACCTTCCACTGGTGCCATCACCGGCGGAATACAATGAGAACTCGGTTCAAAGCCGTTTCAAGCCGTGGATGAGAAGATGTGCATGCCCCTGCTTGCCAAATTTCTCGAGATAAAGAAAGATCCATCCAGAACCCATGAGAGAATTTGTGGCTCGATTCAAACAGTGATCAACAAAATTCCTGTAAATACTCGACCGGTTGATCAAATTCAAAAATGTTTCTTTCTAAATGCTCAAACGCCCAAAGTCAGTTATGCTCTAAGAAGGGCTAATCTCGGAATTTGTTAATTCGGATCAAGAACCTGTGCCGTTAGTGTCGAGGATGACTTGATCATGTCGGGAAGTTGAGAAGAGATCCTCCCAAATCTAAATCTCTTTGCTTCTTCCTCTTCCACCTCTGGACCCAATATCTTGATCCATTAGTCCGAGGAAACTTGCAAATGATCTAGTAGCTATAAAGAAACAATTAGCTCAAAGCATGCACCATATGTATGCAGATGTTCCAAGAAGAAATTTCCAGCCCAGAAATCGTTTGCTTGCTCCTCACACAAGACTAGCACTTGAAGGTCCTCCTGTCAAAGTTCCTGTGAATGCAACTTTGTGAAGTTGAAGAGCCGGATGATGATGTACGATGAAGCTTGTGAGGAGTTCTGGAGGAATTTGATGATGAAGCGGAAGAACTTGAGGGATCTCGGGTTAATTTCTTTACCACCGAAGGCACTGATGATGGAGATGACTATGATGAAGTGGTAGCAGATATGAACAGTGAATCATTTCTTTGTCATGACTGAGAAGCATGATAGACGAAGGGAAAGTGACACTTACTTGCCCATGAAGAAATCTAAGGAGTAGCCGGCAACTATTCCTGTAATTGCCAAAAGAGGATCTCCTATCCCTACCTCATCTGCACCAAAGGTAAGTCCTGTCAATCCTGCTACCAAAATTGCTTCTTCTTCTTTTTCTCCTAAAGTTGATAAGCCTAGAATTCCAAATGATGATGGTCCATCCACCTCTGGATCCTTTGATATTGTTGATCATCTAAAAAGGACTAAGGTTCAAATTTCGGAAGCTGAATACTACCAAACCCATCCCAAAGCTTTTGCCAAGATGATCCAATTTGTTAATTCCCATTCCAAGACCACCTCTAAAGGCCTTTTGCCCACTCCTCCTTCGCACTCGCCACTGGCTGGCTAGTCTGGTGCTCGCCGTCACCTCGCACTTGGGTGACAAAATCAAGCCTTTTATGTAACACTTCTTAGGTTTGGCCATTGGCTCGAGAATTGGCGTGTCATAGATTCCGGAGCCTCAGATAATGTGATGCCTGCTAAAGTAGCTCATGCTTTAGGCTTGACCCTTACTCGTACTTATGGATCTTGCTACTCCATGGAAAGTAAGGAAGTGCCTTTGGTTGGAAGGATTAAAGATGCACAAGTGGCTTTTGCTGCTTTACCTGAAAAGAAAGTCTTGGCTACCATCCTAGTAGCAGACATTCCTCCTTCTTATGGAATGTTGCTAAGTAGGAACTTCTGTAAAGATGTGGGTGGAGAGATTCAAATGGATTGGTCACATGCACTCATACCTGTCAATGGACACATGAAGAAGTTGATGCCTGAGAAACAATCTGAGTATATTGTGCAGAAAATGGATGATCCTAAGGCACAAATACTCTATGAGGATATGGGCCATGGTAATTACATGATTTTGTCCCCTGATGAAATCCAACCCTCCAAAGTATCACCTAAAGATCCCAATGGTGTTTGGATTTTAGAATTTGATGGAAGTTGTTCCTCGGCTAGTTCTGGAGCTGGTGTCTTGCTAGTGTCACCTGAAGGATGCCTACACCCTTTTTCATTTAAGTTGCAGTTCGAAAACACTAACAATACAGCAGAGTATGAGGCTCTCATTCTTGGACTGCAAGTGGCCAAAGAACGAGGTGTAAAAAATCTTCTGGCTCGTGGTGATGCAGAGCTGATTGTGAAGCAAGTCAGAAGCCTTTTTCAGGTAAAAAATGGGAGGCTGAAGCATTATCGGAATCAGGTTTGGGATTCAATTGAATTCCTTGATGCTTTCTCCATTGAGGCAATACCTAGAGAAAAGAACAGCAGGGCTGATTCACTGGCTGTCTCAGGATCACTACTGATTCCCCATCCTGAATTCTCTCAGGATAAGTTCACTATTGAAATGGTCCACCGGCCTAGTGTACCTGACAATACCAATAACTGGCAAGTTTTCAACGATGACCAGCATTTGCTTTCCTTCCTGGAACTCAAGGGCAATTTTGAACAACTGTATTTTGAGGGAAGTGACAACCTGCCTCGTGAGAGTGTGTCCTCTGACCATCCTGTCACCCAAGGAGAAGAAACAGATCAGGAAGGGTGCATTAAACTCAAAGGAAACAAGATTCCCAAAGGTTTGGTGAGTTTGGAGGAGTTGTTTGATAAACATGACAGATATGTGAAATCTAAAGCTTCTACTGGACCTCAGCAATCAGCTGAGTATGATAAGATTGATATAGGGAGTTCTACTGACCCCAAGCTAGTAAATATTGGAAAATGTTGCACAACCGACGAGAGGAGAAAAGCAATTGATCTTCTAAGGAGGTATAAGGATGTTCTTGCTTATTCTTATGAGGATCTAAAAGCCTTCAAGCCAAAAGATATGCAGCATTCTATTCCCCTCAAACCGGGAATTAAGCCTTTCAAGCGAGAAGCGGAGCGTTATAATCCAAAATAGGCGACACCATCTTTGGGAGATCCGAGAAGTTGTTGAAGGCTAAAATTATTTTTCCCATTCACCATTCGACATGGATTCGCAAATATAGTGCTGTCAAGTTAGGAAGAAAATGGTGAGATCCGCATCGTGTTGATTTCGGGAACACAGAATCGGCCTTCTACGAAAGATAACTACCCTTTGCCTATGATGGATCAAATATTGCAAGCAGTAACAGGATCTGAAATGTTATCTATGCTTGATGGATTCTCGGGATACAATCAGGTAGAGGTTGATACTGCAGATCAACACAAGATAGCCTTCACCACTCCTTGGGGTACCTTTGCCTACAAGAGAATGCCTTTTGGGCTGATTAATGCTGGTGCCACTTTCCAGAGAGCTATGGATCGGCTTTTGGAAGCTTGAAAGGGAAATGTATTGTCATATACCTTGATGACCTGACAGTGTTTTCAAAGACAAGAGCGGATCACTTTGACCACCTGGAAACGGTTCTGCTGAGATGCCGAGAGCATGGGATTTCTTTAAATCCTAAAAAATCTGTCTTCTGTGTTACAGAAGGAAAACTATTAGGGCACATAGTCTCCAAGGATGGTATTAAGATTGATCCTGAACGAGTTCAAGCCATCCAGCAAATTCCTCTCCCAACTAGTAAAAAAGGCGTGCATTCCTTCTTCGGTAAGATCAATTTTTTAAGAAGATTCATCCCTGATTTTGCTGAATTAACTTTGAATATTTCTCAGATGATGAAAGGGAAGCAAACATTTGGTTGGTCTTCTGAAGGAAAGGAATCCTTTGAGGGTATCAAGAAAGCTATTGCTAAAACTCCAGTTTTGGCCTGTCCTGACTTCAGCAAAGATTTCATCATCTATTCTTTATCTACAGATAATACTGTTGCTGTCTTAACCCAAGAAGATTCTGATAAACATGAGCTACCAATTGCCTTCATGAGCTATATCCTGAAGAATCATGAGCTAAAATACACCATGATGGAGAAGCATGCTTTTGCAGTAGTCAAAGCTGTCAAGCAGTTCCGTTTCTATATCCTCAACTCTCACTCTATGGTGCTGGTTCCAGATACAACTGTTAAGTCAATTCTTACACAGCAAGAATTTGGGTCCAAGAGAGGAAACTGGGTGGCTAAAGTCCAGGAGTATGACATTGATATCAAACCGACCAAGCTGGTTCGTGGAAAAGGTCTTTGTGAGCTCATTGCTGAAGGAGCCAAACATGAGTTGCTGGAGGAGAAAGCTGACATTCCTACTGTTCTATTCCTTAGTTCAGTTGATGAATGGTATTCTGACATCGCCCATTTTCTCACCTATGGGGAATGCCCCTCTCATTTAACTACCAAGGAAAAGAGGACTGTTAAATTGAGATCGAGTCTGATATGTACTTGTGGGAAAATGCCTTGTTCAAGCGTGGTTTAGATGGGAGATTTAAAGTGTGTGGACAAGAACAACAGAGAAAGTTGCTCTCAGCTTTTCATGATCAGGCATGTGGAGGGCACTATTCATCAACAGTCACAGCTCACAAGATACTCCGGGGAGGGTATTACTGGCCTTCCTTGTTCAGAGATGCATCCAAGTGGGTGGATAA
>CM031241.1:342413908-342483454 GCA_018340775.1 Taxus wallichiana var. yunnanensis | reverse complement strand
GTTCAAATTGTTTAATTTGGTTTTATGATGAAATCGACTTGATTCCCTAAATGTACTACTTGAAGAAAGATGCTCTTTTCGGTTGAGTATTATATCAAATATGTTGAATGCATAAAATGTATTTGATTAGCTTTGAAAGGAATGAAAAGATATATTTATTACTTATGTGTTTGTATTCGTATCTTGATGGTTTTCTCTTCTTAGGTTCGAATGATCTTGAGAGCATTGTTGTTATTGTATAACTTGGAGATTTTTTGTGAATATCTAAGCGAAGCATGGGATATGTGATTGAATTCTTATGATTTTTTAGTAGTTCTATTATTATCTATTTATAGCTAAATTGGAGCTTAGATCATTGTCTTTCGGGAAGCTAGGGTTAAAATAAACCTGAAGCGGAAGCTAAGCGAGCTGAATAAATTATTACTTCTAGTCTTGATCTAAGGCAAGACAACGTTTAATTAGTTCTTAATCACTATATCTCGATACTAATAGTAGGATATAATGGGACCTCTAGTCTTAATAGCTTCTCTTGTGTAATGGGTTTTACTTATGAAAGGTAGTTCTAAGGTGAGGAACCCAAGGATTGAGAAAGACTACCCTTAAGGGAGCGCACTGATAGTATAATTTTAACTCAACGTAAGAAACACCTTAAAATTTAGTAGATCTTATCGAGGTGGATTTAAAGGTTGATGGCACAAGTCCACTATAGGGTTGTACCTTCGAGAAGATTAGGATCTTCTCGAAGATACAACAATGCAGGTGACTTATGGCGACACCCTTTGCATTGATCATTAAGATTTACACCTTAACTCGAACAAGTTACTCTGGGACTGATTAGGAACGTGGTCATGTTATAAGGCTGCCCTAGGAGACTCGAGGTATCTTGACACACTAGATTAACTAGGGTTGACCCAGTATGTCAGCATATCCCTAGTCCTCGGGAGCATCCCTATAACGTTGTCATCTTACTAATCCATTCCTGAGTGAATAACTTGGGACAGGAGAGTCTGACAGAAGTCAGTATAAGACATTCTACATAACATAGGAATGGGGTGAAGGACGTATTCAGTTGACAAGTATGCATGATCAAGGAATACGAGACATAAGCATTATGTTTCAAATCTTTGGCCAAAGTATCGCAAAGTTCGCTGATTGCGTTGTCCTAAGTCACCTAGTCTAAAGGGATGAGATGCCGATGAATAATGGTAACAATTATTCGATAGGTTCCGTGGACATGAGCATTCTCAATCCCCAGGAATAGGGAAGAGAACCTGCAAGAGTGATGTGTTAAATAAAAATGCTAACTCTTAATACTCATGAATAGATCGGTGAGATTACCGAGTCATGGAATGAATAGATCGAGGTACTTTCCTAGAGTCATTACAGTGCATATGGTTATCTACATTATAAGAATGGTTGTTTTGATTTGTGAGTTCTAAATTATGTATTTAGAACCATGAAGCATTTATCAAAAAAAAATTTACTTGTTCTAATGTATAAAATTGAGGATGTTACACTAACCGCTTAGCGGTTCGACTATGTTTCATTTTTATAATTGCTTCACAATCTATTGTTTTTTGTTCTCTATTTTCTCTAATCTAGTTATCGGGCACTATTTTTGAGAATTCATCTACTTGGATTTCTCGCTAGCTCGCGTTAAAATTTCTAAAATCTAAAAAAATAAGCAAATGATCGATCTTACGGTAAGTCCTAAAACATTCATTTTCTTTCCGTTTTGCATTTTTGGTTGTTTGTTCTCATTGAAAATCAACATTTCATTTTGGGATCTTCTGATAAACCATTTACATCCTATTTTGTTAACACATGCTAATTAGGAGGTTAATTCATTTCATTCACTTATTTTCCTCACACACAACCAAACCACTATCAAATCATAATATGCATTCAAACAATTCCCTACCCAGTGGATACCTACTTGGATTTGATCACCAAGAGGATAAGCCATCTCGATGTTTTGCACAGTATAATTTCCTTCTGTCGGTAGATATTTTGGCTCGACACCCGACTCCTTATCGCACAGAGGGACCATGAAGTGAGGAGGTGGGCCCCAATATCCATGCATGTACTAATAGCATGATCTGAGTTGTGCCTCACGTGCCTTCGTATATCAAGGAATCCATCCAAAACATTCCTAAAATCAGCCATAGATGGTAATTTCCTAGGACCTTCATTATCCATCTTGCACATTTCACCTTTTCTTAATTAATTTAAGATAATTAAAAAATTCTTCTGTTTGGCTTATCTGTTAAATTTATAGATCTCTTAGGGCTTTGCTTGTTTTATTCTCGTATCATTACCATTTATCAAAGTCACTCGCTATCGTATCCTTATAGTCTTAATACATTGGCCTCACATCCTTCAACATCGTTTTATCTTAATAATTTTCAAAATATTCCTCACCAGGATCTAATTCTTATCACCCTATCACACCCTACTTAACGTCATTTAGCTCTAACATATCCATGTAGTTATCTCAACATCTTACGCCCCTTATGAACCATAACATGTCAACCAATTCAAAAAAAATACAATAACACCATTAAAAACCCTATGAGATATCCTTCACATCCTTCTTTCCTCCAAAATATTGCTTCTCATCCCATGTCAAGATCATCTTTGCATCAAGCGTCTCTTCCACATCCTTTCCTTCATCAAAATCTTATCAAAATTTTAATATTTCTATCCCTCATCTAATCAACCTATTTCAACTTCAATACCTCTCTCAATGTCTCAAACATCTCAAAATTATACACATATCCCTACTCAAGCCCAATCAACTCCTCTCATCCAACAACAAAAACATACTCAACATTTTTCCACATCTCCCAACATCCCTTTATCACAACCCACTTCACAAACAATATCCTCTCAAGCTACCCCTCATCAATCTCTGCATCAAGCCCATCTATTACAAAACTATACTACTTCACATTTTCATCAGTCAAATCAATCACATCCTCTCGTCAATTCCTTCACATTTAATCTTACAAATGATTCCATACAAGATATGTCAAATAGATTAGACAATTTAGAAACTGCAACCAAAGGATCCAAACAAGTCCTCACTTATGATGAGGTTTGTAATGAACCCATCCATCCGTCAGTACCATATAAGTCATATCCTCCACATTGGAAATTGCCTAAATTTACCATGTTCCATGGCCAGGAGGATCCTCAGCAGCACATACTATCCTTTAGACATTCGTGTTATCTCATCATCCATGATCAATATCTCCTTCTTATAACCTTTCCTATGTTGCTAACAGGACTGACTTTGATTGGGTACAATTCCCTCCCTCGACATTCTTTGGTCTCTTTCACATAGTTATCTATGTTGTTTCTCAATCACTTTGCCATAAATGTCACTCACAAAATCACCATTTTTGACCTTGCCACCATAAAACAATCCAAAAATGAATCCCTTGGAGACTTTGTCACTAGATGGTAGAGCACTATCAATCAATTGTCTTTTCCACTACGTATTCGAATTAATCGAGTTGTTTACCCGATCATGTTCCCATCACATATCATCCACCCTTCAAATCCATACATTCCACACCTTTGATGAAGCCTTCGCCATGGCTAAGAAATTAGAAATTCAAGCCCTCGAAGAAGGCCATCTCGATCCTCAATCCACACATGATCCATCTAATTCCCCTAGGTCTTCCTACAATTCAGATGAGACTACACACATTTTATCTTATTCCCCTAGGTATTTCTATGATTTAGATGAAACTACCACACATGATGACATTACCTGTCTTCTTGACCCAACACCTTCGATAGATCAGTCCCTATAAATGTTGTGCATCCTTTGTATCACATCATCACAATATTACATGTGATCTTCCCTATAAGAAGATTCGTTCATCACTGATGCTTTCTCTGAAAACTTAGAATCACTGGATCCTCTTTTTGATGATTCTCACACATTGATATCACCCGTGACCACTGTCCAGTCATCCATTACCTCCACACAACCCTTAGATTCCACTTTGGATGTCATTACTAAAGAATCCTTTGTAATTGAATATCTCAATATTCAACCACTTATAGAATTAATCAAAAAACTATAAAACTTGCATAATCCACCTCAATCATGTCTAGAAATAACACCTCCCTCATCTAAATCAGACCCAATCATATCCCTAGATACTCACTTACCTTCCAGCCTAGAACATTGCCCTGAATCAAACACTACATAGTCAAATACCATCACACTCATGGCCTTGCCCTTATCATTTGACATGATTCCCTCTTCTCTATCTAACACAAATGTTACGAAATCAAAACCGATCACATTCGCCACCTCATCCTCATCATCTGTCATAAAACACCCTCCTTTACCTAAAATCAATACTAAAAAATCTAAGCACACGCCATCTAAGGTCTCAACTTTACCATCCATTTTGGGACCTCATCCTTTATCACAATATAAGTCTATCAAATCTACAGGTCCACCCTTACCATCAATTTTAGGACCCCATCCTTTAGCTCAATATCATGACACACAATCAAACCCTATCTCATCCATCAACCATCCTCTTCCTCTATTTTAGGACCTCATCCATCATCTAATCTTATCAATCACACATGTTATCCCTTTCTTGGGTCATATTCTCCCTCTTATCAACCTCACAACGTCCCTATGATATTTCAAATACCATCTGACATTCACAAATCCACCCCCATCCAAAAATAAGACGTGCCCTCCTAATCACTCTCATAAGCCAAGGTCAAAATCCGTTAATCTAAATCCCCCAAAGGGTACTAACATATATATCCTCGATAGAATCATGCAGCCTCTCTTATTACATTACCACTAATCAACACACCCCATCCACATACTCGAAACCTACCTAAATACAATCAATACAAAACATGTGCATAGAATGGATGCTCATGGCATAACATGAAAATTTGTAAAGTGCTTAAAGTCATAATCCAATGAATCTTCCTCGTTGATAATCTTCTCCTAGAAGAGGATCATCCTAAGCCATCATCAACATCACCAACATCATCACCTTTGTCAAAGTCCTCACCACCATCACGTAGGACAAGGAAAACATCCTTATTCTATCGTCAACTAGCCTTCATCAAATATTTTGTTATCACTTTCCTTTGAAGGTCCATCAATCTCATCAGAACCTTTCTTTTAAGGGCCATTATCCTTTTAGCACCTTCTTTTAAAGGTCCATCAATCTCCTCGGCACCTTCCTTTGAAGGGTCGTTATCCTCATTAGCACCTTCCTTTGAAGGTCCATCAATCTCGTTAGCACCTTCTTTTGAAGGGCCATTATCCTCATTAGCACCTTCCTTTGAAGGTCCTTCAATCTCATCAGTGCCTTCCCTTGAAGGTCCATCAACCTCATTAGTACCTTCCTTTGAAGGTCCATTACCCTCGTTAGCACCTTCATTTGAAGATCCTTGAATCTAAATCAGCGCCTTCCCTTGAAGTTCCATCAATCTCATTAGTACTTTCCTTTGAAGGGTCATTATCCTCGTTAGGACCTTCCTTTGAAGGTTCATCAATCTCATCACACCTTCTAGTGGATGTACTCACAACCTCATCAACATCTATTCCCAAGATACTAACAATTTCTTCACCAAAATCACAGACAAAGGGATCATCCTTAGCCAAATCTCGACAAACCTTCCTCATGTGTTTTACCTATCTCCTTCTAGAAAATTCCTTATCTCAAACCAAGTATAATTCACCCACCTATACAAACCCAAAATCAACATACACAAATAAAATGAAAAACCAAAGCTTTGTCATATGCCCCTCTTTATTAGTTATCCTCTCATACCCCATCCAAATTTCCCACAACCCCTTTGTCAAGGGCTCCTTTATTTACCATATACTCGATTAATCAAGACCAAAACTTCTATCATCCCAAAACAACATTCCTTTTAACACATGTCATTTCTATCCACATTATTATGTTGGGAAGGCTCCTATCTACTGATACTTCAAAAGTCTTACTTTACATACCTTCCCCTTTACATGTCATCACCAAACATATCCTATCAATCTAATCAAAATTTCATTACTTCAGAGTAAACATGGGAAGATCTCCCTCAACTGGATTGGTCCATATAGCATGGGTAAACCTTTGAATGTCTTACACTTGTGGCTTTTCTACTATTAACACATTGAATGTCCTTTCTACTTTATCATCCTAATGATTTTAGAGCATGTGGTTTTCTGTTAGCATCCTAAATACACCTTAAAGATGAGCACCACGGCTCTGTTCATCACATATTTCACATGAAAAAGTTATTATTTAGTAATAACCCCGCAATCATAACATCCATATACCTAGTCTACTAACCAAAGACATGTCTTGGGGCACACATGTGTAGTACGTGTACACATTTTATTCTCCCCCTCCTTGAAACGACCTATTAGGGTCTTTCCCTCAGCTCAAAATAAAGTCAAAAATATCTATGGATGCTTCCTATAAAAGTTAAAAGTAATAGTCTGATCCCTTGAAGGACATCTCTTCAAATTTCATATTATCAAAAATAAAAGTAGATTGATCCCTCGAAGGATAGCTACCAGTCAAAATTATGGACCAATCCCTCGAAGGATGGCCATCTTGTCAAAATAAAAAATGTAGACCATACCCTCAAAGGATGGCTACCCATGTAAAAGAATTCTCACATCGATCAGCCTTCAAAATCCAAAATTCAAAGCATCATAGGAAATCTTCCCGCATCGATTAGCTTCCCCATTATAGCAAACTTCCCGCATCGATCAGTTTGCATCAAAATAAAAAATGTAAAGTTGGGGCATTTCCCTATGAAACCGTTGAAAGGAGAACCCTCTTTTCCCACACAACCTACATATGTCAACCCTTCTCATGTCCTAAGAAGGTACACTTTGTCATTTCAATTTATATCCAAGATCCTAAATGTGACTACCCATTGTTAGTCATTTGTTAACATTCACTATAAAGGCCAAAAGTGCAAGCGCCTTCACTTTGTTGTTTCCCATCATCGAATACAAAGCAATCAATCCATGTTTCATTCTTGACCATTATTTTAACAAGAAATAAATCACTTTAACATCAATATCAAATAAACATCATACCTAAACATAACTTTAAATAGTTGTTAACCCTTCCACATCAACATTTATCAAAACATCTACCAAAATATATCACAATATCTATTATCTCTCGACATCAACATAATCCCGAACACATCTCAATGTCACATCATTATGCCCCTAATTACTATCAGGACCCCCATCTAGTCCTCGAAAGCCTACCCTTGTAGCATCATCAAATTTTAGTCCATTTATGCCATCAAATCATTATGTTATCATCTCTTATCACCATTGAGTCATAGGACATGATTCTTTTGGTTCCCCCATCAATTGTAAAGCCCACCTTTGCTAACATCAGCTTTTTGGTCTTTTGACCTCATCAAATTGTCATATCATCTATTATCACCGTTAAGTCATGTTTATAGGACACGAACCCTTTGGTTCCCCTATCACTTCACTTCTCGGTCTTGTAATCCCACCTTTGTGGCAACATCAATTCCTGGTCCTTTTACCTCATCAAAACATCTTGCACATGCGTTAATTCATATGTCTATAGGACATGAACCCTTTTTCCCTATCACTTGACTTCTTGGTCTTGTAAGCCCACCTTTGTGGCAACATCAATTTTTGGTCCTTTGACCTTGTTAAAACATCATTCTTGTCATTAATTCATATGTCTATAAGAAATGAACCCTTTGGTTCCCCTATCACTTGACTTCCCGGTCTTATAAGCCCACCTTTGTGGAAACATCAATTCTTTGTCCTTTGACCTCATCAAAACTACTGTCCATCATTAAAAATCATATGTATATAGGACACGAACCCTTTGGTTCCCCTATCACTTGATTTTATGGCAGCACCCATTTTGTTTTTACCTCATTCAGGGAATCACTTTATCATCTTCATATCCTTACATCTTTCCATCTATCTCTTTCAAGCTCATGATCGATTCCCTTTTCATCAATCCCCAATTTGAGGGGGAGCACCTCATCATGTAATCCTTCAACATTTATCTATCACATCTCATTTTTTGTCTCGTGGCTTGTCTTAAAACCACTCAACAAAAGGGGGAAAATGTAGACACCTAAAATTAGCACCACTAATTCTAGTGTTGGTGTCCACTAGGCACCCTTCACCATCACATTACACCCCTCATATTTATAAAATATTAACATCATCACCATACTTGCATAATTCCACATCCATCATTAATTAAACTTTGAACCTTCCATTTATTAATTAAACAACACTTCATGACCTAGATCACCCACTTCTACCCTTTAATTAATTAATTTAATAATTACATCACCACATCCCTATCCCTAAAAATAATTAATTAATCAAATAAAATGAATAACTACCCTCACACCTCACCATGTTAACTCGGACACCTCACTAACCACCTAACTAATTTACTAACCTTCCAAAAATCCCTAACTTATTCCTAACCATCACTAAAATAACCTTTTAAAATCCCATGATGACTCATCCTAACCAACTAACTAATTTACTAACCTTCTAAATATATTTTAACCACCTATAAACCTCCCATATAGCATCTCTAACTAATATAGATATGATTCCCCTAAATCCATCACCACCTAAGCCCAAAATGTAAATTTTATCCTCCATATCTCAACCAAACTTGAACTATCTACAATCGTCGGTGATTCACACAATCATCAACGATTATCTCCCATTTTACACTATAAATACGGGCTCTAGGCCTCCATTTGAGATTTAATGGCAGGTGGATGTGACTCTAGGACATCAAAGACCTCTCCACGAGCTAGAGATCATCCAACAACATCCAAATCTTTTCTAGCATCATTCATATTTCCAGAATCACATCAGCAATCTTCTTGCATCAACAATATTTCTCTCTCGGGTAACTTCACCTTTTGTTCTTATTTTCTCAAATTATGCAAGGTAAGTGGCTTCCCTTTCTTTATTACATCATTATGCATCATTTATAAGCTTAATCAACCTTTCTAACATTTATTTCAAGTCCCATTTTGACCATTTTTTTGGCTCAGTATATTTTTGACAAGTTAATCGTTGCTGATTTCCCAAAATCTCCAAAGATTGGCTAAATTGCCAGCGATTCACATAAAATCACTGGAGATTCTCTACACTAATGAAAAGGTATTGAAATCATATTTCGACACATCTTTTAGTTTGCAAAATGGAGCTATGGTTCTCAAGTTATGGTCAAAACATCAGAGGGTGGTTTTTATCAAATCCAGAGCTTCACCATCAACAAAATCATCATCCTTCAACCTTCACCTCTCTGGTAATCTCATCCTTTTAACATCATTGATTATCTACATATAATCAGGTAGCCATATTTATTTTAAATATCATTATTTGTCTCTTTATTTAATTAATCATTTTTGTCAAGATAACTTTAAATGCGTTTAGCTTAGCAGACATGTACATATCTACAAGAATCGCCATGGTGATTCTTAATCTCTGCGATTCACCCAATATTCAACAATTCCTATGTCTTAGACCTAATTTCAATTTTGATTTCCTTTTTGATATCTAGAGCTCTTCCCACTATTATTCTTCCGTTTGCAAGTCTCAGTTGAGCCTCATCAAGCTACTTTTAGCCATCTATGGCATTTTATCATCTATCCAAATCGAATACATCAACATTGTTTGCCTTTGTGAGTGCATATCTGTCCACACCTTTACTCCTTTGAGCCATATCATGATTCCTAGACTCCCTTTGGATTAGGAACCACCATCAAAATAACATAGAACCTTGGACCTCATATGTCCCTTTGTCATTGCATTGTCGGTTTGTATTATTTGTTATCATTTCATCATTTACTATCAATTCACTTTATCGATTAATTTTTGAATGCGGATTAACACCCTTACAATGAATACCATCGATTTCTAGGGATTTTCCTTTGCCAGGAAATCTACCATATATTTTACTAACTCCATCTTGTGTAAGTGTTTTTGATTTTCAAGCTTGTTTGTAGGAAAGAAGCCTTGTTCACTTTATTCATGGAGTGCAATATCACACAATCCACATCCGCGGGTATCATGAAAACCCCACCATATCGAGGTTTGGAAGGTCATATCATCTTTTTGCAAACACGGGTTGAAGGCGGTAATATTCATCCCAAACACTGGGATTTTGAAGAGCACCCCATGGCTAATTAAACACCACCATGTGTGGGGGTAGGATCGGGTGTGGAGGATGACAGGACCTTATGGTAGAAAGGAAGAGAGAAGAAAGATGGCTAAATTACAATGAAGCACGCGAGAGGGAGATAGAAAATCAATGTGTTATTGGGGAACAGATGGCATTTCGGAGGAGATGAATCATGAAGGATTTGGGGATCACATAGAATACGTGGAGCAAGAGCATCTCGTACTCCCCATTTGGGAAAATATGGCAGAGAACCCTCTTTAACTTCTAATGGGAGCACGTACCTTAGAAGGACAAGCTTAAGAGCCATGGGTGCACATTTGATCCCACCTAGTGACCTAGCCCTTGCACTTGGTATTCTAGTCCCTGAGATAGTTATTGAGAATCGAGCTAGTGTAGGTATACCATTTAATGTCGGTAGATTTCACTTTTCATTAAATTTGGGAGTTAATTAGGTATCATAGTCATTTATGGTGATACAAACATTGTCAATGGTATTTAGAAATCCAATTGGGGGTATATTGTCCGCACACCCTCGGGAGAGAATGTAGGTGCACAAAACATTAGAATCGGAAATAGTGTAACTTATTAGACGTTAGAAGTAAAGTTTAGCTGTGAAATGGGAAACATAGTAGCTTATCCTCCATTTGGTTCCCATCTTTTGGTGGCCGAGATCAAGAGGATCAAGAGGTTTAGGAGGTTCAGATCTGTTAGATCTGCTAGATCTAGAGGTGGAGGAAACACAAGAGATAACCAAGGTTATGGATGCGGTGGGAAGGGTCGACATACCCCCATCAACAAGTCTTCTATGATATGTCATTATATATACCGGAGTATAGAGGTTTCAAGTATGTTGTTGAGCACGTACATAAGTGTGATTTTTATGGCGCACTATGGGGATACTAACCCTAGAGCGTAAAGAAAGTAATTTTGCAGCCATGTTGCAAGGACGTGCGCATAGCTGCTACCGCAAATATGATCCCGACGGACATTAGTAGATTACTGATGTGTTGCATGATGCCTTCTTGGAAGAATTTCACATTCCGAGTTGATCAAAAGAGCATCGACGCTTCAGATGATCAAACAAGGAATGGCGAGAGAACATATGGGAGTATGATGCATGTTTCAAGACTATCTTATCTAAATTATCTTATGATATGCACCCGTCTCAAAGATGCCCAGTGGTTTGTAGGAGGCTTCGATCATACCATTTTAGAAAGCGCATTCACACAAGACTTTCACATATCTACGTGATGCCTTAGAAACCACTTTTTCATAATGAGGGTGTTGGAAGTGTTGATACAGGGTAAGTCTATTTTTGGAAGCATGGATTTCAGCAATGGAAAAATAACTAGAGAAATTATCTACAAATTCAACATATGAGACTCACAGTGAGATTCAAGTGTACAAATTGTGAAGTGGACTTCAAACACTAAGGATGGTTTCCATGTATGTAAGTTGGTGTGTGCCATGTTATTGGATTGTGATATTTGTCATGGAGATCATGATTCTAGCAGAGCTATCCATTTTTACAATGCGCACTCCATAAGAATGTCTCCTATTACTACATGGTTTACACATCAAAAATGCATGATACAAAGGATTATAGGTTGATTGATCAAATCCATGATGTAATTGACATGTGTGCTCCAAACCAACGTGGAAAACAATTCTAAGAATGAAGGATGTCATTTTGAAGGGTTCTCGGATGGTGGTGGTAGGGGAAGAGGATTACGTGGGGGATTTAGAACTCGTGGTCACGAAAGAAGAAGTGAGTTATGTTAGCATATGGATTTGCACACATGTAAATGACATGTAATAGTGTGGGAACAAATTCCCTCCTCAATTAAGGTGAGGCTTTGCCTTTATTGAAAACTAAAACTATATTTACATCTGTACATTCAAAATTGTATGTGGGGGTGTTTTGGAACATCAATGGAAAGAAAAGTGAATGAGGGAGATGGAATGGAATGAAGGAAAGGAGTGGAATGGAATGAATTGAAAGAACATGCAAGAGTTAGGTAAAAATAGAGCCTAATATTGCACGAAGAGGAAAGATGAATAACTAACACAAATAAAACGGAGTTTGAGTTAGCTAAACAAGAATGTGTAAAAGGGAACACACGTGAGCAAGTAGATAATCAGAGCTTGATCACTGTGAACTAGAACAACAAATTAATAATGTTGACAATAAGATCAAAGACAATATTTGCATGCAAGATTCAAACACTAACATCTAATGAACATAAGAACATCAAATGCTATAAGAGACAATGAATGGGACACAAAGTTCATATTTCATTAACTCCAAAATGTCTTCTCAAAAGAACACAAAGTTTCTTTCTTTGAAGTAAAGCTTGCATATAAAAGTATTTTCTTCTTCTCTCTCAAAGTCCCCTCTTACAAATGAGCCCCTCACTTCCTTCTATAACCCAAAAGTTGGTTACAAAGTAGTTAGGGTTTTACATGAACATTAAATAAGGCATGTAAGTGACCTTTGACTTTTCTAACCAACTTTATTAACGACAACCAAAAATAGAAATCACTTAAGTTATCCACGGTTTCTTGAAAAGCAAACAAAAACTTCCTTTTCTTAAAAAAACACTTTTTAAAATATACAATAATAACTAGTGCCTTATCCATTGAAATGGGGTCCGCCTATCTCAAGCGTATGAGAAATGGACTCTCTCACTTCGTTAGATACCAAGAAAATTATCTCCCTGAACCGCCGGTGAAATTAGGATCTTCTGCTTTTGCCAATTGAAAGGATCTAAACCTTCCCAAAGTTTCAAACATATTTTCTTCTTCTGTGAGGTTCATTTGGTCAAAGAATAGCCTCACAAAATACCTGCAATTCAAGAATCCTAATTGGCATATCATTTAAATTAATAATCTTGGATTGAGCATTCTCAAATAAGTTCTTTAATTTGATACATGGCTCCATTGAAACTGATGATAAATTGTTGGTGGAAGTGTACATGTCCTTAAACAATTGTGAAAAAATTGCTCTTCCACCGCTCCAATGAACAACTTTGATTATGCTCATTTACGAGGTTGCAAGGAATATCAGCTATGAATTCTTGAATCAATGCGATTGAAGTGAAGGCTTCATTGCATATGCTTTCATAATGGATCATAGAATACTCGAGAAGTGTCTTGATTAGAGATGCGAGACACCAAAGAAAATGTGTCCTCGATGTTCAAATTTAAGAATTCCTTCAATAGCTAAAGCCGAGGATTCCATACTTATCACCTCCTGCAAAGTGGGAAATATCTCATCCAAATTTGATATATTAGAAACAAAAGTTTCTTTAAAATAAAGAATTGGATCAAGATACACATTGACATCTTCATGAATCTTAACGCGTTCTTGTTCATCCTTGCCTAAAACAAGAATATCCAAAGCCAATTTTTAGTTACATGGCCTAATGTGTTTCTTTCTTTTGACAAATTGAGAGTTTCTTCATCGGGGCAGCCACGCATCGTGTTCGGGAAAGTGGATGATATGGGATTTATCAAATGTTGAACATATTCCACCAATTGATTCTTTTTGGCCTTGAGCTAAGAGTTCTGAGACTTATATTTCTCAAGTCTCTTTAGCATGATATCAATTAAATCTCGAGCCATCGCCATGTCACTTTCTAATGTAGACTTCCCAAGTCCAAGTCTAGAAACTTCATAATCAGCAGTGTCATGGCATCACACTCCTTATCAACTTGTGGGATGGTGAGATCTGCAAATCTATTTTCATCATTATCCACCATTATTCGAGAAAGCACCTTAGGATTCTTGGGAATGACATCATTTAAAAGTTTGAAAAGGGCATCAAAATCAATGTCAATTGCCTTGACAACCTTCTTCCTTTTCTTAACCTCGAGAATCAACCCAGAAGGAGTATCATGCACTATTTCCGCATACAAAATCCTAGAGCTCAAATCAATATTCTCATTGTTCTCGACATCGTGAGATTCTCGCAAGAACCCTATCTCATGAGCTCGATTTGGGGAGAAACAACCTCAATATCCACCTCCCGATTATTCTCAATATTTTGGGAAACCACTTCATGAACCGCATGCTCCGAAGTTTTGATATTTGGACTACCTACACCTAAGTGGACGCTTATTCAAAGCATGGCTAAAGATCATTTTCCATGAACTTCTGAGAAATATTAACAATGTGGGTAGAAGAATCTCTACTCGAGGTAGAAAATCTTGATACACACTCTCTTCCTTCTTCGGGGTTAGGGTTTTTATATTTTTCTCCTCGTGACACGTTTCTTGGCAAAGGTGATTTTGGAAACCACTCCTTTCTTGTTTGTTGTGTATGATTGGATGGTACAGAGGTTGATCAAGAAGAGGCTTTGGTTGAATGAAGGCCTCCTCGTGTTGGAAATTTTTTTGATCCTGAAGCATGATCTTGAATTGATTGTAACTTGGCAAGTTCTCTGTCATACCAAGATATGATTCTTTCAAGAATCGGTTTATTCTTACTATCAAGAGAAAATTCATCTCTTTTGGTCCAGTCAATTCGAGGCAATGGGGTAAAAGAAACTGCATCATATGAGGGATCAATGACATCTTCATCATCATTTATGAATGAATTGGGAGGGTTCTTGATGTGGAAGGCCTTGATCTAAGCAAGTGTTAGGTGAGAAACTCTCGTCTTCTTACTTCATCTTCGTCCGAAGCAAACGGCCCGAAATATTCCATGGTAGGGTTATGTTGATCCTTTGCTCCAAGAATCTTTTGCATATATCCATTGATATTAAACTAGGCTCTCTTCACATATGGATGGATTGTGATGAGAGAAAACTCTTTTCCATGAGTTGTGCCTTTGAAAATATTTTGACATTGGTATTCCCTAATTTGGATTGGGAAATGAATTCCTGAATGATGCTTGTCACTAAGAAGACAATGAACTTGGAATAGTTATCACACAAGTTCCATTAATGCCCATCTATCACTGACGTACTTAGGAAGTTTCCATGGAGTACTAACAAAGCCACTCACGCAGAATGTAGGAAAAGGATGAAAATTGAATAAACCATGTTCCCCATTGAGAAATGACACTCATGGCTTCTTTAGAAAATCTTTCCTCTATATTCTGATTCAGGTTCCGAATCACGCGGAAGGTGAATGCATCGTTGACTCTTCTAAAATGGTGAGAGCTATTTTTGAAACTGAGTTGTGGGTAATAATGAAAAACACTTGTTTGACGGCCCCATGACTCCTCTTGTTTCAAGTCCCGAAAATAGCTTTCTTCTTGCTACTGCATAAGTCAGATACGATGTCATGTAGAAGCATCCAGTCATCTTAACTTCTATCAATTGTTTGTGAAGGGTATTACTGATGATGGTGGCCCAATCCACAAACTCTTTCTTGGTAAGGATGATACAAATAAACTAATACATCCATGGGTGGAAAATCCTAGCAGAGGGTAAACCGAAAACTCAACTTAGGAGAGTAATCATGTCCCCAATTTATTCCGAAACTCAATGCGGTGCAGGTTCTTTGGGAAGACAGTCAATTTGAGGCCTCTTGGTCACTAACCAATTATTATTAACCATCTTGCTCCATCTAAGGGTTCTTCATCCCAAAATTCTTGTGCTGACTGGCGAGTGATATCTGCATTCTCAGGAAAGTCAGGTATGTCGAGCAATTCCTCAATGTGCTCCGGTGTGATTAAGAGGAAAGGCTCACGATTATCTTTAAAAATTCCTCATCTCTCAAGATCATAGTGCTCCGCACAAGTGATAACCAACTCTAGACACTACACCGAGACAGGAAATGTTGTTGCTTGAGGTAGACCACTATGGTAAATCCTATCCGAGAATATGGTTTTGCCTTCAGTTTTCACCCATTCACAAAATTGTTGCACATTGATGTGACCCAGATTTGTATCAGTTATATTGTCATATGCTAATTTGATAGAATTGGGAGGAATGATTCCTTGGAATTCATACTTAAGTGTAGAATTATTCGATTTCTCCACTAGCTTCCTCGATCTTCCTACGGATTTGTTAGATTTCTCGGCCATTATGAATTTCATAGAAGAATGACTTGGGCATGCAAAACAACGCAAGTAGAAGTCGGGTCTCGATCTCAAAACCCCATCAATGCAAAGAAAATATGACTCATTTTAATATTATTATTATTATTATACAAATAATAATAATAATAATAATAATAACCAGTCCCGATTACAAGAAAAAATGCGAACACAAGCAAAATATCGAGACTAAGCTCGAGTTACAAATCGGGCAACAATAAAAAAAAATTAAATCTCTTGATTATACTATTTCTCCATCTTGTATGATTCAAGTTGCTTCAACATAAGAATTTCTCTGACTTGTCCAATGTGTGGGATCTACAAACTATCCTCTCCTCTTGCGTGGAAAACTACCTTTTTTCTCCTATGCGTTGAAAGCTTATTTTTGTTTTCTTGTTGTCTTTTTCTCCTATGCGTGGTGTTTTACTTCCTCCTGGCTAGGCGTTGGAAACTGCTTTTTATTGTCTTTCCTCCTATGTGTGGCCTGTGATTTCACCTTGTTTGGCAATGCGTGGATTTGACAACTGTTGCGTGGAGTTTGTTTTTGTTGTCTCCTTTGCTATTTTGGACTATCTTCTTTGCTGCTTGGGAACTTGTTTACTGTTTGTCCTTGAACAAATGTCTAGGATATCTTCCTTCTTGTCTTTTTTTGCTATTTGGTGAGCTTGAAATCTCCTTGGGCACATGTGCATGGAAATATTTACTTGGGCTATGTGATGGGAATTGTATTTCCCAATGCGTGGAGAATTATTTTCTTTTTAAAGCATGTGATTTATCCTCTCTATGACAGCTATGCGTGTATGTTTGGGCATTTGGCTACGCATATTGGCTTCTATAATCTATTAAAACTGTTATTTTCTCCTTTGCCAGATGTGTATTCCTCCTTCAATCTCATTTATTCCCTTTACTTTTGCTTTGCGTGTGGTGTTACTTGAGTGGTTTGTGAGTGCATGAATGTTTTCTTCCTTGTTGGTGCGTAGGTGGACTACATATTAAATCTTCCTCGGGATGATGCATTGAATTTTTATGCAAACAGCTTTCCTTTAACTGCGTGGAAAGCGTATTCTTCCTTTTTCAATGGCCTTCACGACTATTGTTTGATGGATGTGATAAAATATTATTATGCTTCTTAGAAGAAGTAAGAATAAATTGAGAAATCTTCGCATGCAATTTTTCCAATGAGTTCGACAAAGGAATTTATGAGGGTTAACTTGAACTTCCCTCTTCTTGGGTAGTGGAATTAATTGCAAGGAAATTGGGAAAGCAACGGCCAATTCTTGCTTGGAATGGCAAAGTGGTGACACTCTGTTTAATTTCCCGTGTGGGAAATTGGGAGATTTTACCCGTTGCCAATTCATTAATTTGGTAATTGGGGAAAGAAATCCCACAAGCATGGATTTAGAACAATTTTGGCGAGGAAAGGGCAAATCAAGGCCTAGGAAGCCAATTTGCATCCCCTTAAGATAGGAAGCGAGAACCTTATTTTTCCCGTGAAAAGAAAACTTGTCGAATGAATTTTAATTAATATTTATTTAATTAAATACTCCAAAGTTATCAAAAATTAATTTTAGTAAACAAAGAGTAATTAATTAATTAATATTTAACGTGATTTGAAACTTGGTGGGAGGAGTTATCGCATGAAATAGACAAAGCGAAGACCGAAGCGATCACAAAAATGAGACGGTCATGATGAAAGTGATAAACCACGCAAAGTAACACTTTTGAAAATTTTCAAAATTTCCATTTTTATTTTTTTTTATTTTTATCAATTTTGTGCGGTCAAAATTGGCTAATAAAAAGTTCCCACGAGGAACCTATTACACATGTGGATACCCTTATCACTACAAGCATGAGTGCCCCTAGAATATTACTTGATCTTGGTGTGGAAATGGTCACATGCGGAGTTCTGGACATGTATGAGAACATGCACAAGTAGCATAAACGGAGAAGGGCGCGAGGAATGGTGCAAGTACAATGATGCATTTTGGAAGGCCAATTTATGCCAAAGGTAGTGCCCGATCCTGAATAGACAAATATAAAGGTAACTACGCATGATGAGGCCATGCGCACTGCTTAAGGAAGTACCAAGGCATAAACCTCTTATTATTATAGAGTAATTTTTACATGCAAAATATCTTGATCTAGCACACCGTAAGGAATTCTATCGGGATACCATAAAAGTTATCAAGAGTTTACAAGGATAAATACAATGCTTAAAAGAGTAGTCGTGAAGGTTAGAGCAAAAGCGAAGGATGCTATGACCCCACGAGAAGGATGTTGATGATATGAAGGATGTATGTAAGATGCTAAAGTCAAGAGAATATAATTCTCTTGCTTGTGTAATGGCTAAGGAAAAGATACCTCACACGGGAGGAGAGCACGAAAGACAGGGTCTTACATGTAAATTTACCTCTTCATAGTCCGGATTATGATAAGGATATCACACCGAATGTAGTAGTTGATCGATGGTTGTTGAGTAACATATTGTTTGACACGAGTGCAGAGGAGGATGTACTTACATTGGATCCATGGAATCAAATGGGTTGACCACCATTATTTCCATCCTCAAATTTAATGTACATGGAAAATAGAACTAAAGCTACACCCATAGGATTTTTGAAGAATTCTTCCATCACCATTCAAGGGCCAAGTTCACTAGGGATTTTCAATTCTTAGCACTTGTTAAGGAAAATATTTTCCCAACATTGCTTGGATGCCCTTTATGGTATGTGAATAATGTTGACTTGCACTTAAACAAATGGTATATTAGTTTTGATAACAAGAAAGAGCACATCATTATTCCACTTTAACGATGGGAAGTATACACCTTATGTGGAACCTTTAAGTGAGGAAGATATGGATAGAATTTATGTGCACACCATCAAATATCCGGAAGTTACTAAACCATCAAAGGAAGGAGACATTTAGTAGGATGATGCCCAGTCCATGAGTGATACAACTAGGATTACATGTGCTAATTGGGTGCATGGGACATATGATATGGTTAGAAGAGAGATGAAGGGCACAATAACTAAAGTTTTCAGGTGCACGATGTTAGATGTTTGGGAGGGCGTCAATTACTAAGGTACTAAGGTGAAGGGAACCCTAATTTATTCTTGTGCACTATGGAAGTACAATGGAGATGTGTAATTGAGAGAAGAAATATGCTAGTTTATACCCTATGTGGTGCATCTATGCACTAGTGGACTACACACATTTATAATATTTTGGAGTGGCGAGAAGTGAGAATTGCCTTCTTTGCTAGGTTTCTAAGAACAGCATACCCTCACAAATCTATGAATTTAATGGGAATAATTCTTCTTCACACCACATTCATAAGTATGAGAGACTATGGACGAGGGGGTAGGAGGCCTTGCCACCATCCTTATGGGTACATGAGTTATATTCCACTCTTAATAGTTGTGCACATGCATGGTATGTTCATTCAAAATTGATAGGGGTTACATTAAATTGTCAAGAGATAACATCGTATGATTCATACCTTTAACTATTTTTCTACTAAACCTCTAGTGAGAGGCATTGCAGATTATGAAGAATTTGACTATGGAGATAGTGAAAAGGTTGAGGAGCTTATTTAGGAGTTACTCGGTGAGTCGACACAGGAGGCACATTTTGAAGAAGAGACAGGATGAGGAACAACTTGACCACACCTATTTAGAAAAGGAAAATTTCAAGTTGGTCTATACGATAGATGGTGAAGAAGTACAAAACTTGGATGTTGATCATATAGAAGGTACATATGAGGTCTTGGATAGTACATATGAAAATGTGTGTGCTTACCATGAGCCCTTGAAAATAAATAAGGTCAACATTAGAACATGATGAAGAACCTAAAAGTGAATAATGGGGATTACTTTGGATAGATAAGGAAGTTTAAAAGATAATTAATATTTTGTGTGACTTCTAGGATTTGTTCCCATGCATATACCATGAGTTGAAATGAGTTCATCACTCATTAGGAGAGATGTGGATTAAATTGAAGGATAATGCACGCCCAATTAGGAAAAGGCCTTATAAGATGAATCCTAATCTATGCGTAAAGGTTAAGGAAGAAATTTACAAGACGTTGGAATCCAGAATCATTGAAGCCATTGAAGAGTCTGAATGGATTATCCCAATGGTGATTAGCATCAAGAAAGATGGAAGGATAAGGATATGTGTATACTACAAGGATTTAAATGTAGCATGTGTCATAGATCCTTTCCCCACACCATTTTCTAAAGAAATCTTGGAAGGTGTAGCAGGGCGTGAGATTTACACTTTCACATATGGGTTCTTAGGGTATCATCAAGTCTGGATTGTGAAATAAGATCAAGAGAAAAAACTTTCACCACTGAATGGGGAATTTTTCTTATACGATTATGCCCTTTGGACTTAAGAATGCACTGTTGTATTCTCATGTATGGTGGTGCAAGCCTTTGAAGATTTTATTGACAAGTTTATTTGGATGACTCGAAAAGTCTATGGGCTAGTCAAAGATCATTGTGACAACTCGAGGTTGATGTTGTAGAGATGCAAGCAGCTTAACTATCTCTCTAAACATTAAGAAATTCATCTTTGTTACACCCTTTGGTACATTACTAGGTCATATTATTTGCAAGGAAGGCCTATTGGTCGATCTGCTAAAGTTACCATTATTTTGGGTTTGAGGAACCCACGGTCAAATTGTAGCGCCTGATTTTTAGGGCATACAAAGTTACTACTAGAAGTTCATCAAAGGGTATGCCAAGATTTCCATGCCCTCGGAGGAATTATTAAGGCACAAAGGGAAATTTCATTTGGATGAGGCACAACAGTTGTATTTGATATATTAAAGGAAAAGCTAACTTTTACATAGGTATTGCGCTTTCCTACTTGGGACAAGCCTTTTCATGTGCATGTAGATGCTTCATGTATGGCCATTAGAGAAATTTTAGCACATCCTGAGAGAATGTATTTTGATCACCCTTTATTTTTGTAAGTGGAAAGTTAACTCCAACCGAGTAGAATTATACCACAATGGAGCACGAAACGGTGTCCATGATTTATGCGCTACATCAATTTAGACAATACTTGTTGGTCACTTCGTTCATATTTTACACAAATCACATGGCATTAAAGTACTTGGTAAAAATCCCATTCTATAGTGGTGCATATGCCATTGGATCTTGTTATTTCAGGAGTTTGACTTTACAAATTTTGTGAAGCCGAAAAAAGTAATTTTGGACTAGATCATTTATCAAGAATTAACTCAAGTGAGGATGCACAGAACATTGAGGATACAATGTTAGATGCACAACTATTTAGATTGAATGCGTGCCCTCTTATTTAGAATATATTATTGTCTTTTTATGTACTTGGTGTGGCGCTGAAGGGATGAAGAGCATAGAGAAGAAGCAATTTTTATCCATGTTGCACCTTTCGTGTTGATCAGTGGAGATTTATACAAGTTAGGTTGGGATGAGGTTTTATGAAGATGTGTACTTGATCATGAGCACACAACTATAATGGAAGAATATCATGGGGGATTTCAGGTGGACATTGTGTAGGAAATGCCACCGCATGCAAGATCTTGTTGGTAGGCCTTTAGTGGGAAACAATTTACAAGGATTTTATATAATATTATAAGTCATGTGACCATTTTCATCACCTTGGAAAGCTTGGGCATAGAGATAAAATGCCTTTAAGGCCTATTGCTAGTACAAAATCTTTTGAAAAGTTGGCAATTGAATTTTTGGGTCCTATTTCCCCACCCGTGCACAGGATCGGTTCACTCTATATCATCACTTGTACAGATTATCTGATAATGTGGGTGGAAGCAGTGCCTATAAAGGATTATATTGTAGCTGATAGTTAGGTTTCTTTGGGAGAACATTATTATCAAGTATGCATGCCCATTGAGTTTAACAAGTGATAGGGGTAATCATTTCTGAAAGAGACTATTAGAATCTTGCTAGCAGAGTTTATGGTAGCACACCATAAAACAACACCCTATCATCCATAGGCTAATGGAACTATTTGAAGCTTTCAAAATTATCCTGGGACATACTTTGAAAAATATTTATGATGTTGGAAGGAAGGATTGGGATGATAAAGTATCTTCTATACTTTGGTCATGAGAATAACTTACGGGAGGTTGAATAAAGTAAAACCTTTTTAATTAGTGTTTGGTGCAAAGGTTTTTCTACCGGTTTAATTTATGTTACCCTCCTTATGTATTGTGCGTGCGGGAGAATTGGATGATGAGAAAGCCCTTGAAGAGTGCATAGACAAACTAATGCAGTTGGATGAGAGGCATGTTATAGCCCGATATATGCAAAAGACAGAGAAGGCAAGATAGAAAGCATGGTATGATAGGCACATTAAGAACAATGAACTTAAATTTGGACAAATGGTTCTTCCATATGACTCCAAATTTTTGTGCCACCCTAGAAAATTCCAAGTGCATTAGTTGGGACTATATGTTGTGACTTACATACTTGAATTAGGAACTTTCCAGGTTGGAAAATTTGGAAGGGATGCATTTGCTCGCTTACTTTAATGGGAGTAGGCTGAAGCCCTACTATAAATAAGCCTTCTTGGTGTTTTTAATAAGACAGTGCTGTCATTTATCTTAGGTTTCCTTTAATTCATTTTCATTATATGTGTTTCCTTTCAACATTGCTATGTTTTGTCAATTTAGTTCAGTGTTTTGTGTAATAAGCACGCTTGTGCACCTAAAGCTGATTACTTTATAAGTAATTTCATGCATAGAGGACTGTGCATACCCTTAGTGTGGGGTGGAGTATATGAAAGGAATGATAACTAGATCGTACCAAGCCAAGAACACCGATGTTAATCAAACACCACGATCAATAAGATGAAAACAATTTTCGCGAATAACTTTACATAAAACCTTTGCAAACAAACAAGAAACAATATCATATATTATTATGGAACTCAATGCAATACAATGAGAATGGGCCTTGCTTAAATAGGCAATGAATAACAATCTAAGAACCAGTCAAGGTCGTAGATCAAGCCATAAATCAAGGAAATAACTAGTCATCAAAGAACTAGTCAAGACCATAGATTTAGGAGAGAACTAGACATCAAGGATCTAGTCAATACCATAGATCAAGGAAAGAGCTAGTCAATACCATATGTCAAGGAAATAACTATACCTAATAACTAGATAATATCTCCTAATATCTAAATAAAATAAAAGAAATATCCACACACATAAGTGGGTGAGGATAAATACAATAAAGGTAAATAAAGTACCTGAGTGTGAACATGAGCTAAGGTAAATACCTACTCTAATAGTGTAAACAAGATAAGTTGAGCCAAGATGGAACTAGGGGTATGCATAAGAGAAATATTGATACACTACTTGAAATAAAGGTGTGGAAATAAAAGAGAAATTGCTCATAAAATAAGACAACTTATGGATTAATGGACGCATAGTGTAATGTGAGGTAGGATACAACATGGGAAACTACTTGGTGAAAGGCGTAGTGGATAGGTACTTTGGCACATGAAGGCATGCGAAAGGAGTTCCATGGCCGAAGATTAGTAGGCACGCAAAAATTTTATGGTAGGGCGCATGAAAACTTGAGCATGGAAAAGGAAGAAATAAAAATGTATTTCTAAGTACGGTGGTAGGTGGAGAGTAATAAATGAAGAAAATCTTGAAATCCTATAAAAGGTGGTGTAGTGAAATAATTCTTACCTTGTTATTGAGAAGTATTCGAGCTAGTTGAAGAGCGATCCAAGAGCGGGTTGTGTGTAAGTGTGAGAGTTGTATTGAGAACTCGAACCGGAAGGATTCGAGCACGGGATTTGTCGACACTCCATTGGAGAAGTGTTTGAGTGAAGCAAAGGTGACCATGAAGGATAAATCGTAAGTTAGGGTTTGAGTTTGAGGTAGGGAAGTCGGGTTGAGTTACAAATATCAAAGTAGTTACAAGAACACACTTTTATAGATATTATGGCACCTAAGAGAGCACTGGAGCGGCTACAAGAGTGAGGAAACAAAAGGAATTTGAAGTAGAAGTGGAAGATACCCCCTGTAGACACTTGTAGTTTGATCAATACACTATTATTTCTAATGGTGCACTAATACTTCTTCCTTTTGCAAATTGACAAAGCACACTACCAGTTAGGCCTATCTAACTCCCTTCCTACGACACCCTTTTGATCATTTTTCCTCTTATAAACCATTTAAACAGTAGTTATAGCCTCATTCTAACTACATTAGCTTCTTATTCTCTTCTAGCTTGCTTCTATTAGCTCCTTGGAAGATCAATCCACTTCGTTGGATTGATTAAGCCCTTCATAACCCTTCCAAAACCCTAATTACTCTCTAAGAGAGATTAATTAGTCTAACCTAGGTTAATTACCCTATAACATAGTCAAATCACACTTTGACTTGCTAAAGTGCTTTTTGGACTTTAGCCTTTGTCCCACATGCACCCAAATCTCCCTTTTCTTCCAAACCAAAAACTATAAATAGGGCTATACCCCTCCCTCATTTCCTAAGAATTCTCTCTTCTTCCTAGCACAAATTATAGCAATTTGTTTAGGCTTTAGTTTGTATTTCATCTTCTTTCATTTGAGCTAAAAGCATTTAATCTTGTATTTCATAGCATTAACATAGAGTAAAAGGGAAGATCCATTGGCCTTGAAGCCATTAATGGGGAGATATCTTTCTCTTAAACACATAAATTGAATGCTTAGATCCTCTTAGGTTCATTATTTCAAGCTTTCAAAGAATAGAGATTAACTTCATTTGCTTAGTTTGCATGTTTATTTCAAATTAATGTATGCAAAGAAGGAAACCTTGCTCATTTCTTATCACATGGTCCATTGATCAGATTGTTAAAAGCCTTTGGGGTTTCTTTAGAGATTCTTACCCCAAATCCATGGCTTTTACAACTTTTCATTAAACACATTTGCTTTGGTGGGACACTTTAGAGATTCTTACCCCAAATCCATGGCTTTTACAACTTTTCATTGAACACATTTGGCACGCCTGGTGGGACACTTATGTCCACCCTCCATTAATGGAGGTCTTTTAGGTTTTTCAAAGCTCATTTTCAAGTTTTTTGTTCAAATCACTTGTTATTTCCTCATTTTTATTTCTAACCCTAGATAAATGACCATCATTTATATACATTTTGTGGGTTTGATCTAGAAATAGGACACTTTGACTAACAACTAACCTGTTTTCTCTTGAAAATTTTGAAAATCCATGTTTTTGCAGGTTTTTCACAGGGTGCGCGTAGGTGTCCAACAAGGGGCGCGTACATGTCGAAACCCCAACATACCCATCATATCAAGTGCGTACCTATTAGAAGGTCCCCATCATTTGCAAACTAAACCTTTACATAGACACACACACACATCTCTCTCATCCGGGTGTGTATCCATCTCTCTAGCCATGCAGTGTAAAAGGTCCGATTGTGTAAAAAATCAGAAATAACCCATACAAGGACATGCACGCGTCTCCATCATCGGGGCACGTATCCATCTCTCTGGCCATGTAGGTGTAAAAGGTTTGACTGTGTAAAAATTTTTACAGTTCTCTTGTTTAGGCTTAGGCACGTACACGTCGTAACCTGAGCGTCCATGTCAATATAGGCACGTCTCTGTCATATTATGAGTGTCTATGTTTACTTCATTGGGTTTTATTAATTTTTACCACAGGCGTACTCATCGGTGGGGTGCATATCCATTGGTTGGGAAGTGTTGGTGTCAGTATAGGTGGGCAGAGTTTCGTGTTAAAAATTGAAAAATTTTACAGTCTATAAAAACTTTTCTTCTAATCCATCACTACAGGTTTTTAGGACTAATAATTGGAAAAACAGGTTCTTTCTTAAATGTTTCAGTTTGCATAGATTAAAAGTGTTTTTGTTTTTACTTAGAAGTAGTTTTTGTAGAAGTGTGTATGCTCTCTCCTCGCATCTTCCAAGGTGATCTTGGAGATCAAAAACACCAATACAAAACTCATATAAATTGTTCAAAAACACTTGTTTTATAAAGGTTGAAGTAAAACTTTCATGTGATTTCAGTGGAATTTTTCACGTTGTGTATGCTCTTCCTTTACGCCTTTTGGCGATCTTAGGAATCAAAAGCAAAGTGAAAAACTCTCTTTCTTAAACATCAACCTACGAATTAGAAAATTACTAAAACTTGTTGTCTACAGGACCTATCGCTTGTCAAAGAAAGGCGTCAAAAAACAAAATGCAAACCTTCTAATACACATGTTCTTACAGGTTACCAAATGGTGTGCTACTTGAAACCACATTAAGCTAAGCAAGATAAAAACACACCATATTCAAAACATTATATTACAAGTTTCGAAAAAGGGTACGTCCCTATCTGCTCAACTGGAACATAACCCCTTTGGCATAATGCCTTAAGCTATAACAATGGGGGTGGTACCAGGAACCCTAAAGTAGTCCACCACTATGTAACCTCGTGGATGAAATAGGAAGCGCTCGCTTACCCACTTGACTAGTACACCTTGTGAGTTAGAGTTGCAAGTTGTCCATATCACGACCTTAGTAAAAGTACACGATGGATGCATTCATTTCCCACTTTGTACTTGAAAGGGGATAAAGCCGAGATACTCCCAAACTAGTCATTGTGACTTTTTGGGTAAATCGCGCCTCGCTCTTAGACAACCTTGTAACACCTAGTTGAGAGAACTTGTTAAGGAAGCCATTTTGTCAAGGAGCCCACTTTACTAGTCCTTGTTGCGTCAAGCCATCACAAAGTGACAGCTCATCTGGAATCTAAACCTTGTTTGTTGAAACAAGGCAAAGAACCCTTGTGAGTTCGAACTGAGTGTCTTTTCATCACGGAACTAAGCTACGTCCCACTTTTTCTTAGTTTTATTCTTGTCTTCGAGACGAGGCAAAGCTCTGCCTAAGTGTTTCTTAGCTTGTGTCCATCTTTTGATCAGTACCCTTGCATTCTCACCGCCCATTGTTCGGGGTGAGAAAGGTGCATACATCACGCATTTTTATCAGAGATAGTACTCATCACTTTTTTTTCCATTTACGCCCATCCATGTTTGTGGCTGGGTTGTTAAACGTCTAAAGTGTGCGGGTATGCTTTTTGTATCATTGATAAAAGTCCTTCCATCTTGATTTCAAGATCATCTTCACCGTTGTGTATTTGGTTCATCTTTTGTCTCTTCTTGAGTTGATAGTCTTGTTCGCATCTTAGATGTACAATCTCAGTACTTACATCATATTCTCATTTTGTGAGGAAATGGTATAAGTCCCCTTATTGCGTGGTTACGCTGCTCACATGATTAAAAACTCCTTGTTATACTTATTACTTGGTTTCACTTTCGACGTCATCTTAGTCTTCTTGAAGAGTGTTGATAACACCTTACATATATCATAATAAAGTTACCATGGTACTAACACCTTGCTTGCTCGGTTAATGTATCATGGTGACGTTATTACGCTATATCTATTCATGACTTCCATTTTTTAAAAGGTTTGGCTTTCATCGGCATTCAAACTAGTTTTAAGTATACCTTGTCAAGGGACTGCGACAACATCATGTCAGTGCTTAGACCTTGTTGGGGTTCTAACTTGACTTACATATTGATACATCTTTGTCGCTATCTTAGGGTATAGGCTTGGCAATAACAAATTGAGTGAATCATAACATTAGATGTGCATATGAATGTTTCTTGATAAAAATGATTGCATAAAATTACATCTACGATACACTGTGGTATAATTCCAACATCCCCTTAAATGACTTGTAGAAAACCATACACTTAAGGGTTACGCTAGCTACATAAAGACATCCACTAGTGATGCCTAAAAACATAAAAATGGCAGCCAAATCAAATGAGCAACATATGGGAGAAAACCCTTTCGACACATTCCCATTCAGTGGTCATAATTTACGTTAATCAATCATAGTGGAGAAGAGTTGGACTCTTCGGAGAACAACAAAGGTTAGACCTAAACAGATTTGATGAGCTCTTATATTATAACAAAGATCAAGTACTCACAAGAGTCTTGGCATTAGGAGCTAAAATTCCACATGAGCACAAAGAAGAAACAAAGGTCGTTGACCCTAACTTAGGAGAGAAAAGATTTGTCTTAGACACGGATAATCCTTTTGATGTGGGGTATGCTTCCACTTCAGGCAACATAAGGCCACTGTCGAAGGTGAAACATCACGTAAACCTCACTTTAAGGCTTCGCATAAAGTGAAAACTGAGCGGAAGGCCTCCCCTCCTCCAAAATTTGATGAAGAAGAGGATCCCTTGGTTGAGGAGGAGATCCTCCAAAAATAGATCTTGAAGTTGAGTTAGAAATTAGCAAACCTAGGCTCTTCAAAAAGAAACATAGGTAAAGACAAAGACAAAAAAACTTAACGAGTTTCAATTTGATCCACATACGAGACTATACCTTTAAAGCAACTCAGGCTCAAAGGTCAATATCACCTACTAAAGAGCAACTCATTCAAGATGAATTGAAATCTATGAAAGATACGCTCATGACATTACAACAAGGAAATGTAGGCCAAAACAGAAAATATTCGTATGAAGAACTATGTCCTTACCCCTTCGATAAGGACATGCTACAACAACCTTTCCCAAAACATTTCACTATTCCCAAGTTTGATAAGTATAAGTGCAAAAGTGATCCTCACGATCATATAAAATACTTTTACATGGCTTTCCAAGAGGTCGTGTATAGCGATAATTTCTGATGAACTTTTTCCTCACCGCTAGGAGCTATGGGATTGGAATGGTTTTATAGCATACCTAAGGGCTCCATTACAACATGGCCCGTGCTAGCAGAGAAATTTGTAAGGCATTACTCCTATAATATGGAGAGTGACATCATGATGAACGATCTATGTAACACAAAACAAAAACCCAATGAGACATTTGCAGGATTTTTACAACGATGGCACGGGTTAGCTAGTCGCTTTCCTTGTGCCTTACCCGAAAAATAGTTAGTGAGTATATTCGTTCCTAACTTGAACCCAAAAATATCCTTTCACTTGCAAATGCATTGTGGCTCAAACTTTGAAGAAGTCATAGAGAAAGGTAGTCAAATTAAAAACAAACATGAAGCCAAATCCACAGACAAACCTAAATTCTTCAATAAGAATAAACATGTTGTTGGTGATGGCATTATAGACTCCAAGAGAGTCCAAGCTGTACAGATAGGCCCACTCTTAAAACTTTCACAAGGGCCTCATCCCAAAGTGCCTACAAAACATACGTTCACATCTTTGACAGAATCCTTATCTACCATCCTAAAATAATTAGATGGTGCAAAGATGGTAGAATATCCAGCAAACAATGCCCTACCCAGAAGACGCTCCAAAACTAGTTTGGTTCAAAGACAATGAATATTGTGACTTCCACCATGTCAAAGGACACAAAACAGATAGATGTTTGAGATTATGCCATTATATCCAAGACCTCATAGAGGAAGGGAAGATTGTTGTAGAGTCTCCCCGGAGACCAGTAAAAGTTCAAATGAAAAAATGGGTATTTACAAGGAACCTTTTCCTGACCATGTAGATAAAAAGAAAAAGAAAATAGATCAAGGGAAAACTTCCAACGACTATAGGATTGCTGCCTATGTGTACCCTACAAATGATAGTCCTTATGATTCCCTCATTGGATGTATTAACTCATCTAACGAATAGATTAACACCATTTGGATCTTAGAAAAGAGTTGCGCAGTCGGGACAAGATGTGCCCGCTTAATCATACCAGATCCTGTGCCTACCCCTGAGGAAAGTCAGTATAACTTGATAGAGCAATTAGAAAAAATGTCTGCTAAGATATCTATCCTCGATCTCCTAAAGATATCCAATGCCCATAAAAACATACTGTTCAAAACTTTGCAAAATTCAGGGGTTTCCACATAAATAGATCCCACAAACCTTCAAGCCATGATTGCATGCTTAGACACCAACGATCATATTACTTTTGATCATACTGCAATCCCACATAATAACCCAGAGCATAACTTACCATTATATCTCGAAGTGGTGGTTACCCGTCGCAAGATCAAAAGAGTACTTGTAGATGGGGGATCTGGTCTGAATATTTGCACCTTGAAGCTAGTAAAGCAGCTGCCGTTCGAAACAGAGTTGGGTGCTAAAACTATCACAATCACAACATATGACAATGAAGAAAGAGAGTCGAGGGGACTATAGTTTTTTGCACTCAACTCTAGGACCAACATGTCATGACACAACGTTCCATGTCCTTGACTTGGACCTTCCGTACAACATGCTCTTGGGATGCCCATGGATCCATGCCATGCAAGCTATTCCATCAACGTTTCATTAGTGCATCAAGTTATGTCATGAAGGGTAGGTGGTTACCATTTTGGGCGACCCAGAACCTTTCACACATTGTAGGGCTTTGCACAGTTTTTCTCATGTAGCTTATGAATGTCCTTCTACAGATGTTGTTGTCCCTTTACAAATAGAGGCCATGAAGAACCGAGTGGATTCAGAATCTCTCACACCTTTCAATCAAGATTTTCCCTCACTGGTCAATCCATTTGCTTCATGGGAGGCCACATCAGCAAAATATGGCCCAAGTAGGCCATTCACTCTTGAGTAGGCTCTATTGATATCAGACTTATCAGTATCCCCCAGGACAAGGGGTAAGCCTTATTTTCAGTTCAAGAGCACCCGCGAGCAATGTCCTAAACCTTTGGAGAAATTTGTCCATAGTGGCCTCCTATCTGAGGAGAAAATGTTAGAAGACCCTACCAACAGAAAGTACCAGAAGGCACCATGGCTTCATGTAATCAAGCGCCTCAATACATCAAAGGTCCTCACATGATGTTTATCATGGGCTATAGCGGGTTTGGATGTGGTGTTAATGCACAAGGCTGGTTAGAGCCTATCCCTATCCCTCATTTCAAAATCTGATAAACATGGCCTTGGAATAAGGCCCCATGACGCTCTACCTTCTGAGAACAATGCCACTTCTTCTGAAAGTGAGGATGTTTCACCTCATTCTGATAGTGATGCAGATTCCCAATGTAGCCTTTACAAAGATCTTACCTCCATGAACCTATTCCCAAATTTTTCAGTCCTTACCTTATCCAAATCCATCCCCCTAGATAAATATCCAATAGCCCTTGTATATCCTAAGCTTATAGATTGGGATCAACAACTTCACATGCCATTGGATTTCTTTGAAAATGATGAGGCATTCATAGAGTTCATGGGACTCGGGACTTTATTCCAATTAGAGACCACAAGAAAGGATTTAAGATTCAACTAGACGCTTGTGCCTATTTTGGGGAAGAAGCAGAGATGTGTGGATGATTAAATAAGAAGGTTGTAACTAAAAGCATACCTACTTCTGAGAAACCAAGCAAGAAGGCTCAACAGAAATCCCATAGTGACAAACTCTTTGATGAGCTCATAGACAAACAAAATGAAGAGTCTAAAGACGAAGTGATTTATCCATTCAAATATGATCATGAATTACCACAGAGGTCGATCTTACTCTTCCCCCTGATCCTACATGGATGGAAGATGCTTCTAAAATGCTTATTGAGGAAACAATCAAGCATCAACATTGGCTCAAAGGAGCAACCTAGAATAGTCAAGTTGGGAGCTTCACTCTCAGCTCAGGAACAAAAGACCTTTGTAGAGCTCTTAAAATAATACATGGACATATTCGTGTGGACATATGCAGATATGTCTGGTTTAGACCCTGAGCTAGTTGTGCACAACCTCGTTGTGCACCCAGAGGCCAAACCAATCAAACGAAGTTAAGAAATATGCATCCTAAAGTGGCGCTCTTGGTCAAAGAAGAATTAGAAAAGTTGTTAGCTGTTGATTTCATAAAACCTATTGACTATTCAGAATGGATCTCTAACATAGTCCTAGTACAGAAAAAACATTGGAATAAGGATCTACACAGATTTCCGTGACATCAACAAAGCATGTCCAAAAGATGATTTTCCCCTACCTAACATCGACATGATAGTCGATTCAACTTCGGCTATGAAATGTTGTCCTTGATGGATGGTTTTTCAGGTTATAACTAGATACAAATTACGGAGGAAGATCAGCATAAGACAACATTCATCACCCCTTGGGGAACATTCTGCTACAAAGTCATGCCCTTCGGGCTTAAAAATGTTGGGGCTACTTATCAGTGGGCCATGATAGTTATCTTCCATGATATGATAAGTGACATCATGGAGGATTATGTTGATGATATCCTAGCAAAATCCAAGAGTAGAAAAGAACACCCTGAAGTGTTGAGGCGTATCTTTCAGCGTCTAAGAGACTATAAGGTTCACTTGAACCCTAAGAAATGTGTCTTTGGTGTCTTATCAGGAAAACTCCTAGGGTTCATTGTCTCACAAAGAGGGATTGAAGTGGATCCTGCAAAGGTTACGGCTATCACAGAAATGCCACCACCTACCACTCTCAAGTAGCTAAGGAGTCTATAAGGAAATATTCAGGCAATCCATCACTTTATCTCACAACTTGTGGATAAGTGCCACCCCTTTACTCATTTTCTCAAGAAATATGTCACATTCAATTAGGGACCTGATTTTCAAAAATCCTTTGCATGCTACTCAAACAATACTTGTCCAACCCGCTTGTACTAATGCCACCTACCCCGGTGAACCTCTCCTCTTATACATTTCCGCTACCTAGTTTTCCATTGGTGCATTACTTGCCCAATATGACTTAGCCCATAAAGAGAGAGCAGTTTACTATCTTAGCCGCACCTTGATCGCATACGAGCTGAATTATCCCCAAATAGAAAAGGCCTGCTTGGCGGTTGTCTTCACATTTCAAAAGCTTCACCATTATCTCCTGAATAATAAGACCAAGCTCATATCCAAAGTTGACCCTCTCAAGTACCTTTTATCCAAACCCGCCCTCATAGGCCGAATGGCTAATTGGATCATTCTCTTGAGTGAGTTTGACATTGAGTTTGTAAATCAGAAGTCTTTAAAAGGACAAGTATTGGCTGATCAGTTGGCAGAAGCTCCTCTCCCAGGAATGGAACCTTTATGCTTAGATTTACCAGATGCATCTATGATGTATATTGAAGAATCCATAGAATGGCAGGTTCATTTTGATGGATCTTTTACCTTCCATGGATCTCGGAGCAGGAGTGGTCCTCATCACTCCAAATGGCGATGTCATACCATGAGCATTCCGGTTGGGATTCCCATGTACAAATAACATTGCAGAGTATGAAGCACTCATCGCCGGCCTCAAGCTAGCTATTACATGGAATATCAGACAACTGTGAGTCATTGGGGACTCTCAACTTATCATAAAATAGGTTAATGATGAGTATAAGGTTAAAGATGAGAAACTTATTCCATATAAGAAAATGGTTGAAACTTTGAAGGAATATTTCACACAAGTCATATTTGAACAAAAACCAAGGTCACATAATAGATCCGCAGATGCTATGGCTACTATTGGGTCTCTCTTACGCATAACACTTGAAGAAAGAAAGATGCCTTTCTTCATGGAACATCTACAGTACCTACATATGATATGTCGAGTCATGTTTGGCATGTGAAGTTGTTGGTCCTTTATCCCCTTAGTACGACCCTATCTTCCAATACCTATAAGATGGCACCCTTCCCCTAACATCACCCATTCTGAAAAGAAATCCCTTATTCGCCACATAGCCCATTATACCCTCCTAGGAGGTACCCTTTATCGTCGTGGCTATGACGGGAATCTGCTTCACTATTTGGATGTCACTGATTCTATCCATGTAATTAAGGAAGTACATAGTGGTATTTGTGGAGCACATACTAGTGGCATGGTCTTAGCTAAAAATCTATTAAGAGTAGGCTATTATTGGCCTACCATGGAATCTGATTGTTGTAACTTCATAAAGAAGTGTGAACTATGCCGAAATATGGAAATTTAATACATGCACTAGCACAAGCCTTACAACCTATTGTAACGCCTTGGCCATTCTCTAAATGGGGCCTAGATCTCATAGGAAGCTCCATCCTTCTTCATCAGATGTTCATACTCATATCATCATCATGCCATCGAATACTTTACCAAATGGGTAGAGGTTGTCCCTCTTACCTATGTCACTAGTGCGTAGATTTCAAAATTCATCATGAACCATCTCATATGTCGTTACGGGATCCCTCTCGCCATTATCACTGATAATGGTAAATCCTTCAAAAATAAAATGGTTAAAACATTGTGTCAACACTTCCATATCCAACTTAAGTGGTCTACCCCTTATTACCCTCAAGGTAATGGAAAATTAGAAGCCACTAATAAAACCCTTGTGCGGATTATGGAGAAAATGGTCAGTAAAACTAGCCGTAATTGGCATCTACAGATACATCCTGCCCTTTAGGCCTATCATACTTCCATCCGCACTCCTACTAGTGTGACCCCATATTCACTTGTCTATGACACTAAAGCCATCATACCTCTGGAAGTGGAGCTTCCCTCTCTGAGAATATCTCTCAGAGACTATCTTGATAAAGATGAAGACTACAGAGTTGCTCACCTAGCAGAGTTAGAACTATTAGATGAAAGGCGTATCAGAGTGCTCAATCACCTAAAATTTTATCAAAACAGAGTGTCCAGAGGATATAACAAATGCATCATTCATCGGGAATTTGATGTAGGGGATCTAGTTCTCAAAGAAAATTAGAAGAACACCGTCAAAGACAGAGAAAAGAAAGGAAAGTTTGAGGCTAACTGGTTAGGTCCTTATGTTGTAATTGCAAAATATGGATCGGGGCCTACAAACTTGCATATTCAGATGGTGAAGAGCTTCCAGAACCTATGAATTCCATGCACTTAAAGTGTTTCTACGCTTAGGCATGACGAGAATATCAAATAAGAACTAAAAATTGGAAAACAAAGAAAAAACAAGAAAAAATGGAAAAATGAGAAAATAGTAAAGAAAAAGTAGGTCATCCTCGTGTGAAAACCACGCAATTATGGCGCAAGGGGTAGGTCTTTGAGTGAAAACCAATTTTTGGCACTCAAGGAGGATTCACTGGACACAAGTTACTCTTACGGAAGGATGGGTAATCATTACCACTTTTTAGATATGACTTTTTCTGCTAGGTCTAGGAACCCTACTAGGATCACCTTTGCCTTGCCATGATCTGGTTTGTTTGCTCTTATATCTGCATGAAGGACATTACCTTTGTATAAGCCCATCTAATGTTGAGCATGAAAATCCCGTTGCCATCTTCCTACACATACGTGCGTGGCATTCTGCCCTTTGTATATTCCCACATCATGTTGGGGGCATCCACGCTTCATTGTTCTTGTACATTGCTTTCAAAACATGACCTTGGAAAATACAAAAACATTCGAAAACAATACACAAAAATATAAACATTTGGAAAATTCCCCTTTCCAGGGATAAAGCTACATTCATCTCACAACGTTATCTTTGGGAAACCTAGACAAAACAGTGACAAACGTAGCCACGAAAACTTATCTTCTTAGATAAACCCAAAAACATTAGAAAATATGTCAATGTTGTCCCACAAAAACAAAGTAGTGCTTTAATTACTTTTAGTTGTTGGTTTGTATAGTTTTGGTGTACTTAGTCCATTGAATTGTTAGTTCTTTAAATGGATCATTTTCTTATCGAAAGTTGAATCTTGTTTGATTTAAATTGAGCATTGCATTACATACATTTGAAGGCTATCATGCTTGTAAACAATTGTTGTAGGTTTCTTTGTTTGTTAGTGTGCATCCTTTTAGGGTTCATTTTTACTTGCTTAGATTAGATCTCATTTTATCTCTTGTTAGAGGTTTGTGCATGTGTTTGTTTAGTAGTAGTATGTGTATATTTGTTTAGTTTTGTTAACTTTTGCTTGTGTGTTCTTACATAGTTGTTTGTTATCACATCTATCATCTATCATCTCATCACATTTATAACATCATCCACTACATCATATATATACAAAAATGCTAAGTATTACATCATGCATGTATGCTAAGCTAATCATCAAATATCGTATCATCAATGGGGCAAGAGGGGTTGCGCATAATCACTAATCTATCCCCCACACCAATATCATCTAGTATCATCCCAAGTGCTAGCATAAAAACTTAGAACTAAATCATGAATCTAAAAACATGTGGTGCCATCTGCAGATACATCATCAAATATGAAAGTAGGAAGTATACACATTTCTGAATCTAAGATATGCCACATACATGAAAGAAAGAACAAACATACATCATGAATCCATCATATAAATGATACATCAAAAATGTCCATATATACATGTATAATTGTCCAGTCAGTGCTCAAAATAATACATCATCGATACAATATGCCATCAAAAAGGGGCATGCATCAAAAATAATCGGGCCTTCATCATGAGGCATCATCAAAATAATAGTATACAAAGCTATACAACGAAAAATCAGCCTTCATCAAAGGCATGTATAAAGAATATCTGTACAACAAAAAGAAGGTAGAGCTCAACCACAGCTCTCGCCCTCTCGTGTCTTTTACCCGTTGTGAACAATGGTGGCTGGGAAGGACCTACACTAGGTGGGCCACCAAACTAACTCGATGACCCTGTCCACCAGGGCTCTCTAGCATTGGCTGCCTAACTGATCTCAACGAATGGCTTGATCTCCATGATCTGGAACCTATCGTGCTCATCTCTGAATGTTGAGACAGTACCACTCACTACTCTAGGGAACTACCCTAAAGTAGGCAGTCCTATAAAATAAAGCCTCACCACCGAGCCTTGTAGCATCATAGATCGGATCAAGTCAGCATCTCTAGAAGTGAGGGCTTCCTGAAGGGAAACATCTCACTCACCTGTCACTCTACCTAAATCAGCCTCACTGTCTCGAGGAGGCAGCCTCTTGATCTCACTCTGCAGTAATAGTCTGCACTGGGCTTCATGCCTCATCCTCAGTCTAGAAGACCCTCGCGATCGTCCGTATACATGATCCTCTCTATGCCACAACCATCCAAACCTCGAAGTCCTGCGGATCGATGTAGGAGGCTCAATATCTGAGCCCCCTATGTGGCCATCTCTCACACCTGACTCTGCCATGCAACACTATCAACAAGCTTGCCGAGTGGCCTCGTGCTCAGAGCACGATCTCTCTTTGCTATCAAAATTTGTACCTAGGCAAGTGCCTGATCTCTCTCTGCTATCAAAATCTATACAGGCAAGTGCCTCGATCTCACTCTAATGTGAGGGCCTATACCTAGGTCCTTGTTATATCTCTCTCACTTGACCACATGTAATCGAATAGCAATGGCTGCCTATAATCACCGCCGAAGAGTAGCTCACTTCCCACCAAAGACTTCTTTACTCTCCGGGATATCAAAAGGTGGCCCCTGCTCTAGTAATACCTGCTAAAGAGGGGTATAAATCCCCACTTTGGAATGCCCACTAGGGGCAACTCTATGTCCACGGCCCTATATACCTATCTTGGCCTGGGCCTGGGGCCCTGTCCCTATGGCTGTTGTGGTATGGGACCCTATCCCCTACCTCTAACATGTTGGTGTGCATCGGGCCCACCCTCATCATCATCATCATCACTATCATCTCCACCCTCGCCACCGCTAGGAGGCCCCACTAGAGGAGGCCTCATGCCAACATCATATGCCACTCTAGGAATGCTCAAATGGCACGGGAGCACACCATGGTACCATGGCCCATACTCCAACGTAGTGCCTAGATCTCTAATCTATCTAAGTGGCACCCAAATAAATAAAAGTGCCACTGTCCGAAAGTTGGCGCCAGCTCACACAGGGGCAATCTGCGAACCCATATCAAAATGCTCTCTGGCTCTACAAGCATACCATCTATCTGGCCCAAGAACATCCTGGGTAAGGCCGAACTACCGCTGACATTGATCTACTCTGTATAACTCTGCATATAGCTACGGCTGCCCAAGATAAAATGCTCAACGGTAGCAGTGTTGAGCTCTAGACCATCCTCTGGCCACTAAAAATGTCTGTAAGGCCTCCATGCAATGGAAGCCTAGCGTAGCTCATCTAACTCGCACCTGTAATGGTATGTAACTCCCATGAAGGGTCGCACATCGTCCCCTACCAGGACCCAACCCATCATAGAAGGCTCGTTGGGAGCCCGACCTCTCAACACACCTAGGGGTGACCAATGGCAATGTGGTCCCATGCCCAAATCTGTAATAAACGGGCAGGTCCTACCATCTTCTGATGGTAGTAAGTGATCAAATGGAGATCCCAATACAAGTGTGCTAATATGCACTGACCCCAGTAGTAGGTTTGTCCCTCCACCAAGCCAAGAATCACTCCTAGGAGTCCCAAGCAGAAATGAAGCACCAGTCTTGTCAGGGAGTAGAACTCCACTAACAAAAGCCATCATATAGACCACTACGCGGTCTAACTCTGGATCATCTATACATCGGGATAGTCTGATCGACATCCTATGCTATGGTATGGTAGGAACACCAAACAAATGTGTGATGTGACATTGAATGTCACTCTAGTGGCTCGTCATCTCGATAAGTTGTCCCTAAATTAGGACCCACATGATGCGCCATACATCCTCTAAAGTAATGGTCATCTCCTGGTGGGAGGCGAAAGCACTGGCTCTCGCTATGCCACCACTCTACTATGGCCATCAAAAGGCTGTGATCTAAAGTAATCTAGGGCATATTGGCCACATAAGATAGTCCTGTCACATGTAAAAGGCTCGTCGGGGTCATTCTTATCATCCTCATCAAACCGCACCTATATCACACACTAAGCGTAGTAGTGCTCGCGAGTCTGAAGAACAGGTAACATATGCTGCAAAATCAATGCAAGTGTTAGGCATCTAACATTTCTATAATATTTTTCTAAGGAAAAATAATACTTTTAATACATCTAATTTACTAACTATTCTTTTCTTCTAAAGTAATCTCGCCTTTGTTCTTCTATACTTGGCTATTTTCTAGCCGTTGTCTTTCTCGCATGCTTCTAGCACATACATACCTCCTTTGGCACATGCGTGCCCTAACCGAATGCGTATGCACCCCGTGGATGCATATGTGCATGGCCTTTTTCTCTTTTTTTGGTGCAAGCCAATACAAGATGCTTACGCATTCACCCTCCATGACACTTACGTGCCCATTTCAACACACACATGTACACATGTCCGTCCAAACCCTAACTCGATGCTTGCACGTGCCTATTATCTTTTCTACAGAACACATGCACATACCCACCTTTCCTAATAGATACACGCGCATGTACCCGCTTCTCTTAAATAGGCATGCGTACATCGTCCATGTCCCCCACACACGGATGTGTGTGTGCATCCATGTCTATTTCAACACATACGCGTGCACGTACCCATCAATCCGACGCATACGCCTACGTGCATGTGTCAAAATTTCTCCTACCTACCCTAAAAACCCTTAAAATAGCATTAAATGCATAATTAATGGGGGGGTTAGGGCACTCATGAATGGTCCATCCACCGGGTCCCGCATGTACTCCCGGATGTGATCCACGCACCTCGTCCTCCTCGGTATCCTCGCCATCTCACTCCAGGGCTCTTGCTTTCGCTCGTGGTAAAAATTTACAAAGGCTCTAGTAGAAATGAATTGGTCGTGATTGTTTTACCGACCCTAGGTGAGTATATTAACCCATCGTGATGCCCCTGGGGCATGTTTTCTCCACCGTGATCATTCTAACCTTCTTCTATCCGCTGTGATAATTATTTTTGTATTAAAATAATTATTTTTACTAATTTTCACACGCTGGGGCACTTCGTGCCATCCAACGGTCACTTCTTTATTGCACTGAGATAATTTACTGAACCTTTCAAGCACCTTTTCCCACCTTTTCCTCTATTTTTCATCTATTTTCCCTCGTTGTGATGATTATTTACTAATTTATTTTAAATAAATTATTCTCAACCCATCTTTCTTCTTGTGGGTGTATATTCTGAGCTTTTTGACAACTTTTCCTTCCCACTACCACCTACGTGTGTATTTTTGGAAGATCTTTGATCTTTTAAAATTCTTCTGACCAATCAAAAACCTAGAAAATGAAAAACAAAAAAAAAAATTAAAATGGCTTAAAATTGATTAAACCAATCATCTACTAAAATCATGTGTCTATTGCATGGCACTCATCCCAGATCTTGCTGACATTCTCAAAATCATTTGAAACAATGACTCGCGCATCACCAAAATCTTCAATCACCTAAACAAGCTATGTTGCTTACTTCATCTCAGTACTGGGGCACCAACAATCACCAGTCTTATTTTCAAGTGTGCACATTGCTTTGTCATAGGATGGAAGTTTCCTCCATCTTCCCCCTCGCATAATACACCTTTCTTGGGCATCATTCTTCACCCTAGTCATTTATCGAACATTTGGGACTTCATCTCTATAACAAAATATTTGTCAACTACCTTTAAATGTTATTGGTTTAAGTGTGTGTGATTGTACTTATTTCCCTATCAGGTGATTCTATTTATTTCTCGTATTGCATTACATTCGTGTATGTTGCATGGAGTTGGTCATTTTTGGCAGAGGACGGTTGTTTGTATCTTGGATTTTAATGTCATTTTACACTTCCGTCGCATGCTCACATTTTAATAAGGACCCATGAGGAGGATTCTAAGCATTATGATGATTAAGTATTGTTAGCAATTAATTTGCGGATAGCTCAATATCCCTTTTTCCTTTTAGCTTCTCATCTTCACTTGACACTTTTCTCTCTATTTTGTTTCTTTTTTTCGATCGTCGATCGAGTTTCTTCATCACCCCATTGACACTTGAGGGGGCATTCATCATCCTTCACCCTGTTAATTTTTCTTCTACCCCTTCAAAAAAATTCTACTTGCTTGTGTTTGTCTACTTTCTTTGAAGTAATGTTGCTTACGTCACCTCAAAGAGGGGAAAATGTAGACACCTGTAGTTTGATCAATACACTGTTATTTCTAATGGTGCACTAACGCTTCTTCCTTTTTCAAATTAACGGCACACCGCCAGTTAGGCCTATCTAACTCCCTTCCTACGACACCCTTTTGATCATTTTTCCTCTTATAAACCATTTAAACAAGCAAGTTATAGCCTCATTCTAATTACATTAGTTTCTTATTCTCTTCTAGCTTGCTTCTATTAGCTCCCAAAGATCAATCCACTTTGTTGGATTGATTAAGCCCTTCAAAACCCTTCCAGAACCCTAATTACTCTCTAAGAGAGATTAATTAGTCTAACCTAGGTTAATTACCCTATAACATAGTCAAATCACACTTTGACTTGCTAAAGTGCTTTTTGGACTTTAGCCTTTGTCCCACATGCACCCAAATCTCATTTTCTTCCAAACCAAAAACTATAAATAGGGCTATACCCCCTCCCTCATTTCCTAAGAATTCTCTCTTCTTCCTAGCACAAATTATAGCAATTTGTTTAGGCTTTAGTTTGTATTTCATCTTCTTTCATTTGAGCTAAAAGCATTTAATCTTGTATTTCATAGCATTAACATAGAGTAAAAGGGAAGATCCATTGGCCTTGAAGCCATTAATGGGGAGATCTTTTTCTTAAATACATAAATTGAATGCTTAGATCCTCTTAGGTTCATTATTTCAAGCTTTCAAAGAATAGAGATTAACTTCATTTGCTTAGTTTACATTTTTATTTCAAATTAATGTATGCAAAGAAGGAAACCTTGCTCATTTCTTATCACATGGTTCATTGATCAGATTGTTAAAAGCATTTGGGGTTTCTTTAGAGATTCTTACCCCAAATCCATGGCTTTTACAACTTTTCATTGAACACACCCCCAAAAGTTGATTTTCAAAAATGCAGTATCCAGAAGGGGTTTTTATGGGCCGCAATTGGGATTCACACATTCATTGTTGCAAAGTAAGTGATTATAACAATAGAAGAAAATATAACAAAGATGAATTGGAAAAATTGCTGGTAGTAAAGATAATAAAGAAATATCGATAACATGGTGGTATATGATGATGTAGGAGAAAAATTGTTGACAAAGGTGGGAGTTTTGCAACTCTATTAACTCCCTTACTTTGGCAAGCCAAAGAAGCTATATCAATGGCTAATGAGCAGACTCGGGAGGACTTATTTAACTTTTTTAGGCATCGGATGTGACTTACAGTGCCCCCAGATTAGAAATCTAACAGGTTGAGGAGATCAAACACTTAGGTCAACAATGACCTCATTGATATGGAAGGTATACAAGCAACTAAGAAAGTGTTAGGTTATGTTAAGGGGGTGGGGAATGGATATCTCCAAGTTGTAGGAATACCCCATCATACGAGAAGCGGTGCACCTCCTCACCAAGTTGAATAACCAAGAGTGTTGGTCGCAAGTAAATATATTTTGGTTACACATAGCGAAGAAGATATCGGGAAGGTATCACCTATAACTTTGATAGTTTTATTGTTGAAACTATCATTGAGGAATCACGCACAGAGACAAGATAATTTTTGGTTCTATACTCTTATCCATTGAATTTATAGAAATTAGAGTACTAGATGGGTCAAAGGATAAGGTTTGGCATGATCGTGAATCTAAGAAGTCACTTGCAGATAGGTTTACAAATTATACTTATGATGGAACCATGATCAAATATTATAAATAGAGAACTAAAATTTGGTATGAGTGTTTGCATGCCACATTTGAGAATGAGTGGAGAATTCCTAAGGAGCTTCACAATATTAGGGAACCAAGTTCAATATGTTGTTTATCAACACTTCTGTATATGGCATTTTAGCATGAAGGTTGGGAAGTGGGGCCCTTGGTGCAAACTTGTGTATGCCTTCACCACGTGGTACTTTCTGGTGTGTTTGTACATAGGTTTTTGGTGTGTGGAGGTTGATATTCAATGCGAGATAAGGTAGATTGTGACTACCACAAGCTAAGGAAGACTTATGTCTATCCATGTAAGTCTCCATTTATTGAAAAATTAATTTCTCGATGATATCAACATCAAGGCCATAAGTTTGGAAATTCGGAAGACTCAGGAATCCCTTATTTACATTTACCTTAAGCCCAAGTTAGAGAATGGAAAGTATGTTGAAAATGAATTCAAGCTCCCTGGACCATCCGAGGGAAGCATAGAGTAGGCATGGTGCAAGATGAAGAAGACACTCATCCTTGGTGATGAAGAAGAAGAAGCGGAGGAGGTGAAGGAGGATAGTGGTGGCTTGGATCAAGGTGAGAGGAAACAACCCACTATTGGAGAGAAAAGGGTGTGTGAGGAAAAACTCAATTACAAATGGAATTTGAAGAGGTGGGGATAAAGACAGGCATTTCCGCAGAGGAAGAAGTAGTTGTGGTCAGTGCGGTAGAAGTAAACTTGGGTCAAGGCACCGAGGAACCGTAGTTGAAGAGAGTATTGAGGACAAAGACCCAAGGCGCGGGGCCATCCCAACCACTTAAGAGGTCACCTAGAACCTCCTAGTGAAAGAAGAGCAGGAAAAAAAAAGGCCTGAGTACATCCCTACTTGGGAGGATGAGGAGGAGAAGTCGAAGACATCACGCCACATAATCCCATTGAAACTGAGGATATTGAGGGGCCTCATGGAGAAGAACTACAGCATGATGTAGATAAATTAGAGGATCAAGGAGTGGGAAGTGATGCTATTAATACGTAGAAGGTCAAGATAAGGCGACCCATCTGCGAGCCCACCGCTAATCACTCTAAATAATGACTAGTGCTTGTAGAAGGGGTCCATATCCCAAAATAAAGTGCTCCAGGGGAGAAAAGGATGGATTATATGAGACTCCTATAGTTGGGTATGTTACTTGATCCAACAAAGATCGTACACGCAAGGTTCCAAAGCACTTTGGAACCTAAGGACCTTTATGGATGGGAGATGATGGATCCTGAGATGGTGACTACGCACACACGTAGCGAAAGCTATCATGGAGCATGTAGACTCACATGGATGAGCCTGAATTCAATGTATGTGAAGAATCATGTGTCTAGTGTAAAATGAAGAAAGTGTCACACTCGTTCCATGTGACCATCAAGCCTACGCAGAGATGAAACATGAATAGGTGAGCAATGCATTAACAAAGGTCTCGTCTTTAAAATGTTGTTAAAGCAGAACCATTCAAGCACTTTGTTAGATGATAAAAAGACACAAATACCAAGATAGAGCACTGAAAACAAAGAAATATAAATTTTAAATGAAGGCGAGATGCTTTGGTAATTATGGCGGAAGAAGTTGCAAAGGAAATCTTGGAGAAAAGGTCGCACTGGAAGAGCAAGTACCGAAAAAGTTCTCATTTGTGATGCATTATTTGCGCACACTAGTCCATATGGTAATGGAGGAAAATCCATTGTGAATACCACAACCCAAGGATGTTGCAATAGAAGAAGAGAGGGCTAAGGCTACCATCACACATTGTATAGCAAGTTATGAAGCCTTACTCAAGAATCTTAAAGAAGAGATGAACAAAGAAGATTCAATGTTAAACATGTGTGCGTAACATGAGGCACTCATTAAAGCAAGGACCCCGGAAGAGATGAATGTAGTCCTTGCGGTGAAAAATAATGATACACTTGGGCATGAGGAGAGGCTGACTCTAAGTAGCGAAAAGTGCAATGCGATGACAATGAAACCAAAACCCTCACAAGGAGAGAATTAAGGAAATTGGTTATATGGTTGAATGGAATATGGACGTAATGTAAGGTATGGTTTCCATCTTGGCCAATGTTCTTAGGATATTGAAAAATGAGGGCAATACGATGACTATGGATGAGATGGAAGGGGTACTCGTAGATATCCGGACAAAATAAATAAAGCACTCGAGTGATTAAAATGATCTAGAAGAAGAGATTAAAGTAGAATATCCAGATTTGATTCCATCTCGTAGATGTGTAGATGAGGGTCATCAATCCTCTTCATTAATAATGTCAATCCAGGGCTGGTGTCCGATGGTTATATGCAATAGGAGAAAGAGATCTTTGGAAAACAACTCCTTCAAACACAATCCAAACTTACATAAATTGAAAATCACACTTGCAGAAATGGAAAATCACACTTGCATAAATGAAATTGTTGAATTAAAAACAAATGAAAAATAAATAAGACACCTGCAAGTTCACAAAAGAAATTGTACAAAAGAAAGATTACATAACATAAAATCATAAATTCACAACAAAAGGAAAACTACAGAATAAAGAAATGAACATAAAACATTGATCCATCTTCCTTGGAATGAGTGGCCAACTCATTCCTTGGAAGAGGACTTAATTCATACTTGCAAACTTTAATTCAAAACCAGCAAAATAATTTTACTCAGAATATTGGAGAGAAAGAACGGATTTTCATTGATTGGTAAAAAGATTACATATAAGAGTGTGGAAGGTTGCATTTATAATTCATGCATCCAACCAAATCCTTATTTTGGGGAATACAATCTGATCTTCTCTTTATGTCAATCCTAACAACTAAGATCTCAATCTCCATAAAATATGGAGAGAGAGTTATTATTGGAGTCAAAGTCTTATCTAGCTATTTTAGGAAGATTTGCTCCCAAATCTTCTCCTTGCTTTTTGTAACAAGAATCATAATGATTTGATTCTCCAAGTTTACTTAGTCCACACACTAAGAACTAACTACCTATTCTTGGGCGGATTTATTCAAAGCAATAACTATGAAAATAACTTCTTTAAAATAGTCTCAATGAATATCCATAGTTGACTACGTGATTCCAACAGTACGCAAATACGTGTTTCTCACAAATGATGATTTCTGTAGAAAAATGGAAGGAGGTTTTTGTTCAACAAGTCACTATGACAAAAACCTCTCTCAAATTTTCCATTTGACTTTTCTATTTCTGATTGTGGAACTTTTGGTGCTCGTCTGATACACTTTTTCCTTGGACTGTAGCTCAATAAAAGTTATATTTCTCTTTAGTGGTAAGACTCTGTAGCAAATATGAAGGAGTATTTTTTCAACACATTTCTATGAACAAAAACCTCTCTCATATTTTCCATTGGATTATTCACAATTCCTCATTCCATAGCTAACTTCAATTATTTTGGAGCTAACTAAAAACAACTATAACTTTTGCATACGATCTCGGATTGAGATGATTCTTTTTTAAACTTGCATAATTTTTTTAGAGGAATCTGAATATGAAATCATATTTGATTTTAGATATATTTTTCATGATCAATTCCACTTTTCCCAAAACTAGTATTATCTCTTCTTTATGGCCTGCATACACAAGAGTTTACATCTTTCCCAAATAATCAATAAGATTAGTCAAAAAAATAGATAACAAAAGACTTATAAAGAATGAACAAGATATATATCCTATATTCCATCTCAAGCAAACTATAAGTTCCAAGATTACATTTAAATTCACTTTTAAAGGTAACTTTGGAAGGACAAAATAATGGTAATTTATGGCCAATTTATGGCCTCATCGAGAGCCCAAGCATTCTTTAATTATTTTTTACGATTATTCTTTCATTCCTTATTCTTTATTCTTGGAGAGATAAGTTATGATTACCCATTGTCAGGGTGGCAATGAAATTAGTGTGGGGTAATGTTGGCTTGAGGAAATATATCCTAATAAATGAAGGCGCATAAGATTGGGCGCACGAGTGCACGTGGGTGCGTGGCAGTGGAAGATAAGTGAAACAGGTGCATGTGGGAAAAGTGGGGAATTAGGACTTAGCCATTTTTAGTATGAGGCTAAGTATAGACATGGAGTGTAGATCACGCAAAGGATATTTTGGATGAGTGTAGATCAATCAACATGAAAAGCTTTTGAGCTATTAATAGGATTAGATATGTATTTATTATTAGGTAATCTATTAATAACAAGCTTGCATGTTTTTGTATTTACCTTTTTAACAGGCACATGGCTATTCTTAGCATCTAGACTATTTTGAGAAGTGCATATGCGATGAAGGGAAATTCCCTACCCCTATATATATGTATTAATTTACACGGTTTAGAGATCCCATGTTTTGTAAAGTGATGTTGCTAGTTTATGAGCGCGCATGACTAAGGATGATACTATTGCGTATGTATTCAGCTATTAGACTTGTTTGAAGGTTAATATAATGGATCTTTGTGGCTTGATATTGATTGTTGACACAACCGATATGGGTTCTTGTATGGTAAATCTTATTTTTATTCTTGTTTAAACACTCATGCATGATAGTTGAGATATATATCTAGTTCATTCTATGCTTTATTTATGAATGGGTATTTTGGATCTCGCAACCTATCAATGTTTCGGTTATCATGCTAACTTCTTGATAAGACTTACATAAAGAGGACTTGGTACCCTTGCGCACTTCGGGTGAGTGCTTAGTTACTGGTTGAGTGAAGTGTCGGTGCGCCTTGGGGTAATTGGGTAAGAAAAGTGACTACAAGATTAGTTCCTGAGGTACCTAATTTGAGTATAAATAGTCTTGATTGGTGGTGATATGAAGAAAATGAATGATATAGAGGTTATTGATCTAGTTAATGATGTTGATATGGTGTCCTTGACATGTTTTAATCCTTCGAAGGCATGAAAATATTGATGAAGCCATTAGATGTCTTGAAGTGCTTAGTGAAGGAGAAACTAACCTTTTAGGCCTAGTTATACTTGTTAGTTATCTTGGTGCATTGTCAACCCATATGGGTATTTCATGTTGATTTATATGAGTGTGTAGGTGTGTTTTTTATTAAAGGCAAATAGTTTTGAAGGGACTATACCCTATTACAACAAAGGCTCAATAGCCAGATCAACATGAAAAAACATCAAAATAGGATCTGAATCTAGATATTATGATAAGTCCAATAGTAGTCAAAAAAGAAGCTACTAATAAAAAGCAAAACAAGGACATAACAATGACTAAACAAAAAAATAGAAAACTATCAGAAATAAAACAACTTGAACTCCTCCATCCTGCCCAGAAGGTATTATTTCTTTGAGGCCCTTTCAATCCTTGATTTGATCGTCTACAAGGAGGTAAAAAGCACCAAAGTGGTGACATGTGTTGGGTCATTAATGTTCAACTATTGCGAGATGACCTGATTTCTCTCCTTTTCAGTACCCCAAATATCCTCAGGGACTCCACTCAACAATGTGATGCTTCTGACATGTTGTTCAAGAAACTCACTGATTGCTTTGAATATGGCCATATTGTGGTCGTGTCTATCCTTATTTCTCCCCAGTCTATTATCCAGTGAGTTCAATTTTTCTGTAAATTTCTTCTGTCTGATCCAAAACCCACATCATCATTTATCTTTCTTTTTCCCTTTTGCTTGTTTAGCTGATGTATCTCTTTCTTGATATTTTCTACCTCATTTTCCAGCGTTTCCATTCTAAGGAGAATATTATCCCTCTCCTACTGGGAAGCTTTGTCCTACCCTGCATTACTGATATGCAAGATATTGTGAACCATTTCCATATCCTTATTACTCTGGAGGACATGGCTAGAGGTAGGTGGGGTCACTTTGTGGGGTGCAAGGTTCTTAGCCTTGACATTCCTGATATTGGAAAAAAATCGGGTTCGGAGTGGGTGTGCTTTATGAGAGGTAATGGGTTGAACACCGCGCAAAACAGGAATGGTGGGGAAATTGATGAGGCAATTCTTGTGAAGGAGAAAGATGAGCCCCTGGTGAAGGGGATGGCCCTAGTATGTTTTTGAAAATCAAGAATGGATCATTCCAAATAATTCAGGAGATAGTGTGGGAAGCAAACAACAAGATTTCTCCTGAAGTGATTAAGGAAAACCAAGTGTGGTGTGTTTTATTATTGACATGACCGAACCTTAATGTTCTTAACCTACCTATGGTCACTTAAGGTGTATGTAGAGTATAAAACTACATATGTTTGGTAATTTGTGACTAAATTCGTGAGAGGGAAAAAGTGCAAGTTGGGTGTGAGTATTGTTGATGATCATCCTTGGAGAATCGGGACTGCACAAAGTCATGGGAATATTTAGGTTAGTGGGATGTGCACCCTAAAGAGACATCTAAATTTTAAAGAAGTTGGCTCTTCTCTAGTAGTTTGAGATGAGGGTTAGAAAACAAAACAAAACATGAATTTAAAGGGGGTGGCGATGCACCAAAATGAGCCTTCCAAGAGATCAATTGAGACCAAAACTGTCTAAAAAGGAAACGGTGAACAACTGAAAAGGGTTGTCGAAATTGCACCATAGGTCAGAAAAGATTCACACGAACACTACCTCAAACTACTTAAGCACAACTTCAAAGATAGTAACAACATTGGAAGATGCACAGTTTCTACATGAAAATAAAGGTGATTAGAGACAATAAAGATATGTAAATGATGAACAGAAAGCACCACAAGACATATATATTACTCCAAAATTGTGCACAGTATTACATTTAGAAAAGAGGCAAGATTGTTGTTACAAAACCTAGGAAGAAGGCTAGAGCTTCAAGACCTTTGTATTTTACAAAAGAGAGACTTGAGATAGAGAATAAAAATTGACTGACGCCCAAAATTTAATCTCTAACTACTTCTATAATTAACTCTTTATGTACAATATATATATATAGGAGGAAGAAGAGAAGATAAGAAGCCCTCCTTTACTCCTTTTCAACTACTTTCAATTATGATAAATGGAGTGAAGTGACAGGAAAAAATTTCTTGAGATCTTTCTCACACTTTCCCATTATCTATCTCTTTCTAAAGAGTGAGATCCATGCCTATTTAATGTGTGTTTAACTATTATGCAATCAACCCTTAGAGATGGACTCGCCTTTTAAGGAACATCCCTCGGCTCTTTAATACATAACCAAATATTTTGATCCTTTGTGCATTAGTTTCATGACTTGTGACTCAAATAGCACGTATTTTGTCATTATACTGAAATGACCCTTTGAATGCAGATGAATATCTTGAGTCTTCACAGGTTGGCACTCTTCACATCTATGCATTAACTCGTTACTGAAATGACAAGCCAAATGACCCTTCACCTCTGATGTTTTGAAAAATTCATGAGCATTTAAATCTTACTGCGTATACTCATACATGACATATGTCTTGTCACCTTACGTGACCCGCTTGAACCTCGGAGTCCATTTATTTTGAGATCCACGTGGGAGGCCCATGCATCCTAAATATTTTTCTTCCTTCAGGGTTTTGGGAATGCATTGTGCCGACACTTGGCATCATCCGCAAGCACATCATTTCATTCCTTTGGGTGAGTAAAGGACCCCATGGTATATAATGTCTCAACCCCTTTTGGGTGGGACCTTTGTAGTTAGCTCCACATGGAAACCCTGCATGGATTCTCGAGACTTTACTCCATCCCTTGACTTTTGAATTTACGATGGTAGAACACTTGGCATCATCCACGAGCCTATTGTCTTCTTTGTGTTTTGGCTAAGTCCTTTGCATTTGGTGAATATTAGACTCCAAATATGTTTCAAAAACATAGGAATCTTCTTGGTTATGGAATTTAGATAACATTCTGGTGACTCACTGGGACCATTAGCCTACTAAATGGAAAGAACCCATAATCTCCTCGCTATCAATTTGGTCTAGAACCGTGTTTCAAGCCACTCCAAATCGGGCATGTAGCACTTTTGACTTTTTGGATCCTTCATAATCGCCGGCTAATTCTTACGCCTTCCTACTCTATTAATAAAACTCTATAATTTATTTTTGTGAGAGTAGAAAATTGAAAAGACTGCCAACGTAGAATCTTCGACTGATTTTAGTTGTTTTACATTTGCTCGAAGTGAAGCTTGCAACCGCCTCCATCCAACCGTGAATTCTTCGAGAGATCCTGAGGAGTCTTCTTATAGGATCAGTGCCTCTTAATGGAGTAATATAAGTGTGGGCCTATACAAAAGATAAAACATACATGCCTCAAATGAGTCATGCAGAGTGTGCACAAGCACTTATTTTGCTTAAAAGTAATCTACTCCTACTCCTAATCTAATTGGTTTGGTACAAGCTAAATAAAACCTGAAATAGGCAAGGAAAAATAACTTCCTTTTCTTATGAAGTGAGGCCATATGATTAATTTATCTATTGATATGACCTGTAACAAGAGTGAAAAATTACCTTTCACTCTTTCACCATGTGTATCGTGAATAGAATGAATACCTCATTTAGATGTTCCTTTCTTAGTTGGAGGTGTTGTAGCTGACCCTCGGGGTCTTGAAAATTATCCTCATGCTCTAAAGTGAGCATGACTGGTGTTGAGTCTTCCCTTGGTCTTGAGGAGGACCTTTCTTTGGTGGGAGTTAGTCTAACTCAAGCATTTCCGCCCATGGTTCTAGATTTCATCTTTTGGAATGGAGTTTTTTTGTAGGCTTCTCAAGGGTACCATCCCTATCCTCTCCTTATTTGTGTTTAGTAGCTTTGTCATTGAATCTAGGCTCTTTGATTGAAATCAAAAATCTCTCAATAATACTTTCTTCTAGAGTCCTAGGATTAGTCCCAGGGGAGCTGTTGTGAGTGGAAGGTTTCCTTTGTGGGGTTGATGAAGTGGAAAAGTTTTTTATTTCCATAGGCCCTTCTTCATTGAGTTATTCCCCCATATCTGATAAGCACTCAAGCTTATCTTCTTCCTCCTATGTCAAAGATTTATGCTTTTGTATGATGGTTTTTGAGTCTACAAATTCTCCATCATATGTGGCTTCATCTTGCAATATGAAGCTCATTGATAAAAATAATTTCTAGGGGAGCTGCTTTGTGGGGAGGAAAAACAGAGGAAACTTCTACAACTTCTCTTTTTCTCATCTTGTGATACAAACCTCCTAAGCCCGTATCACTTCTCACCATATTCTCCTCTTCTTTTGGATTTAGATCCATTGCTTGCTAGTGTGAGGGGTATAGCTGCTCGAAGAAAGGGAAGGGTGGAATGGGTGGCTTGGAGATGGACAAGGGATGATCCCTTGGTGGTAATGAAGTCATGATTGCACGACTTCATAGGATGAAGAGAAATGGAAGACGTGGAAAGAAATATGAGTGGAAATGGATGAGAGGGAGGTATGTGATCCTTTGTAATGATTTTTCTAGACCATGTGGAGTCATTGGATGTGCTCCCAACTATCTTCATTAAAGTTTGAACTTTATCAAGAATAGACCAAGTTGATGCCATGATAAAATATCACTCTGAGTCATCCCACCGTGTGCTAGGAAGAGTGTTGACGATCATCATCCTTGAGAATTGGACCGTCAAAGTCGTGGGAATCTGTTGGTTAGTGGGACATGTGCCCTAAAGAGACATCCAAACTTTAAATAAGTTGTCTCTTCTCTGTAGTATGAGATGAGGGTTAGAAAACAAAACAAAACATGAATTTAAAGGGGGTGGCGATGCACCAAAATGAGCCTTCCAAGAGATAAATCGAGACCACAACCTGCCCTAAAAAGGGAAACAAGTGAACAACTGAAAAGGGTGGTCGAAATTGCACCACATGTTAGAAAAGATTCCACACATAACACTACCTCAAACTACTTAAGCACAACTTCAAAGATAGCAACAACATTGAAGATGCACAGTTTCTACGTGAAAATAAAGGTGATCAAAGACAATAAAGATATGTAAATGATGAACAAAAAGCACCACATGATATATATAACTCCAAAATTGTGCACAGTATTACATTTAGAAAAGAGGCAAGATTGTTGTTACAAAACCTAGGAAAAAGGCTAGAGCTTTAAGACCATTGTATTTTACAAAATAGGGACTTGAGACAGAGAATAAAAAAATTAACTCGACTCCCAAAATTTAATCTCTAACTACTTCTATATTTAACTCTCTTACATACAATATATATAGGAGGAAGAAGAGAATATAAGAAGCCCTCCTTTACTCCTTTTCAACTACTTTCAATTATGATAAATGGAGTGAAGTGATAGAACAAATTTCTTGAGATCTTTCTCACACTTTCCCATTATCTCTGTCTCTCTTATAAAGAGCAAGAACCATGTCTACTTAATGTGTGTTTAACTATTCTGCAATCAACCCTTTGAGATGGACTCGCCTTTTGAAGAACATCCCTCAACTCTTTAATACATAACCAGATATTTTGATCCTTTGTGCATTGGTTTCGGGCCTCATGACTAAAATAGCACGTATTTTTGCTATACCGAAATAACCCTTTAAATGCGAGATGAATATCTTGAGTATTTGTAGAGTTGGCACTCTCACACCGGCTACGCATTAACTCATTACTAAAATGACAAGCCAGATGACCCTTCACCTCAGATATTTTGAAAATTCCTGAGCATTTAAATCTTATAGATAAGTCTCATAATCACTCATACGTGACATATGGCTTGTCACCTTTTGTGACCTACTTCAAATCTGGAGTCCATTTTTTGTGAGATCCATGTGGGAGGCCCACGCATCCTTAAGATTCTTACCGCCTTCAAGGTTTTGGGAATGTGTTGTGTCGACACTTGGCATCGTCCACGAGCACACCATTATGTTCCTTTGGGCGAGTGTAAAGGACCCTCATGGTATATAATGTCTCAAATTATTTTTGTGGGACCTTTGTAGTTAGCTCCATGTGGAAACCCTGTGGGCTTCGAGACTTTACTCCATCCCTTGACTTTTTAAGTTGTGAAGGTTGAATACTCGGCATCATCCTCTAAAATAACAGGAGCCTATTTTTTTTCTCTTTGTGTTTTGGCTAAGTCCCTTCTGTTTAGCAAAGATTCGACTCCAAATATGTTTCAAAAATGTAGGAATATTCTTGGCTATGGAATTTAGATAACAATTATGAGGGAATCAAGACAAAATTGAAAGAGTGTGTTAATGTCTAAGGATTGTTAAGAGCTAGTGTGCAAGGAATTGTTGAAAGCTGCCCTATGAAAGAGCAAGATTGAGTGAAGTAGGAGAGTGTGTGTTTGAAGAAGGTTTTGAGGTGTATGAGTTGAACTTGTGATCACTATCAATTGTGTGAGAAACATATCATCGTTAGTTTTTTCTATTCAAAACTTTGATGAGTAATATTCATACAATTCCTTTTTTGTGAGTAATATCAACAAGGGTTTCTAGGGGTGGGTGTTCCTTGTGAAGTGGGTGTTTCACTAAAAAATTTGTGTGATGTGTCATATTCATGAAAGTCATTTTGGTTTGTGTAATATAATCAAAATTTTCAATGGATTTTCTTCCCTTGATGGTTTCCCCACTTACATATTTGTGTTCTTGTGTACTCTCTCTTTATTATGCTCATGTGGATGATTTTTCATATTGTTAAGCTCACATTAATGCATGGTTGAATGGTTAATGGTTCATACAAGTTAAATAATTGGTTAAAAGTTTTTAAGGACTAATTCACCCCTCTAGTCCATTGTGCTTCAAAAATTTGTATCAGAGAATTCCTTTTGAATAATTTTAATCACTTGAAAGGATATCCTTTGAAGCACAAATATGGAAGAGCAACTAGTTCATCATGGGAAGACATTTTTCTTATCAATAAGAAGTTTTATAAAGATCTTAAAATTGACATCATGGATATCACTTGATGTAATGTCCCCTCTATAAGAGATACATTTGTTAGATTGGACCATGAAGATGGTAAAAGAAAGGAGGAACATCTATAGAGTTAAGTCTTGTGAATGGTAAGTCAAACATAGGGAAGAGGAAGAAGGATGTCAAATTTCTCAAACTACTTTTCATACTCAAAATGAAGGTTTGATATGGTACATTGATAGTGGTTTTCTAGACATATGACTGGTGACAAGAGTAAATTTTATCTCTCTTGAAGAACATGCATCTGGTTCAGTCATATTTGGAGATAATACAACTATAAGGATTGTTGGAAGAGGCACATTGATCCTAGACAATGGAAAGACTATGTAACTAAATTTTTATAAAGTATGTCGAAGGATTGAAACAAAATCTACTTAATGTAAGTCAAATGTGTAAACAAGGGTATATCCTAACCTTTGATGATAAGGGGTGTAAAATCAAAAAAATGAGAAATAGGTAAGCTTGTTTCCAATCCAAGAGGACTAAAATAACATGTACATATTGAAAGAGGTCAACAAAGAAAATGTCTTATGAGTAAAGTTGAATGATAGTTGGTTGTGGCATAGGAGATTAGGTCATGTAAATTTTGATAATCTTGTCAAGATTATTCTAACAATTGTGTGAAGAACATGCCAAGAATCAAAAAACCAAAAGATACTCTATGTAAAGCATGCCTTCATGGAAAGCAGACTAGAAGAAAATTCAAGACCAAAGAACATGACTCTACCACTAGACCTTTACAACTGATCCACACTGATCTTTGTGGACCTATGAGAACTAAAGTACATCAGGAGATTATTATTTCATGTTTCTAATTGATGATATAATATATTGGGTTTCTTGTTTGAGGAACAAATCAGATGCATTTGATGTATTCAAGTCATTCAAGGCTCTTATTGAAAATGAGAAAAATGGGAGAATCAAAATCATTAGATCAGACAATGGAGGTGAGTTTTGGTCTGATTCATTTGATGATTTTTTAGAACTCATGGCATTAGAGGCATTTTTCAGCTTTTCTAGAACACCACAACAAAATGGTGTAGTGGAAAGAAATAATAAGACTATTCAAGAGATGGATAGGACCATACTAAATGAATCTAAGTTACCTGATGGTTATTGAAGGAAGAATTTTTACAATTGTTTATATTCTCAATAGATGTCAGAAAAGGTAAATAGTGATAAGACCCCATATGAATTATGGAAAGGTAGACCAAAAAATGTAGAACACTTTAGAGTTTTTGGATGCAGTGTTTTATCAAGAGGACTAAAGAGAATCTAGGTAAGTTTGACTCTAGGTCTGATGAGGTATATTCCTAGGATACTTACTTAAGGATCTCATCTTACATTTTCTATAATAAAAGGTTGTAGACAATAGTTGAAAGTGCAAGTGTGAAATTTGATGAATCCTATCCCATGAGGTCCACATTCAAGAAAAAAGAGACACACCAAAATGACTGATCCCAAAGAAGAAGAAGAGGTTATGTAGATAGGTGAAGAAGAAGAAAAGAAGAAGAAAAAGACAAGACACCAAAGCTCCATCAAGATAGATCAAAGAGACCATCCTAAAGATCAAATCCTAGGGAAGAAGGATGTTGGAGTAACAACAAGAAGAAAATTGGTAAGTCTTCAAAACCAAGAAAATATATTTTTATCTCTAAATTTGAGCCTAAAATGTTGAAGAAGCAAGCAAGGATGATTTTTGGGTCAAATCCATGAATGAAGAACTAGATCAGATTGAAAAAAATAGAACTTGGGAATTAGTGCCTAGACCTAAGGATAAGAATGTTATTGGAACTAAATGGGTGTTTAGGAATAAACTCAATGAGAATGGAGAAGTTACAAGAAACAAGGCTAGATTATTTGTAAGGATATGCACAAGTTGAGGGAGTTGATTTTGATGAAACTTTTTCTCTAATAGCTAGAATGGAAGCCATTAGATTGTTTCTAGCATATGTAGGGTTTAAAGGATTTAAGGTGTATCAAATGGATGTCAAATCTGACATTTTTGAATGGAAATCTAGAAGAAGAAGTGTACATTGAGTATCCTTGATGGATTTTTTTTTAAAATGAGAAGGATTATGTATGCAAACTAAAAAAGGAACTTTATGGACTAAAACAAGCCCTTAGGGCTGGTATGGAAGACTTGACAAGTACCTGATTGAATAAGGTTTCAAGAGAGGAGTTGTTGATAGTAACTTATACATCAAGAATGAAGAAGACATTTATTAATTGTTGTAGTATATGTGGATGATATCATATTTGGGGAAACAATGAACTTATGACTCATAAATTTGTAGATGTTATGAAAAGGAATTTGAAATGTCCATGCTTGGAGAACTTTCCTTCTTTCTAGGACTACAATTCAATCAGTCTAAGGAGGGTATATTCATATCTCAAGAAAAATACATAAAGGAGATGTTGAAGAAGTTCCAAATGGAATATTTCAAGCTCCAAAAGGAATTTGGGACCCCATGGTCACAGGGTGCAAAATAAGCAAGGAAGATGACTCACCTAAAGTAAACCAAACTAAGTACAAATCCATGATTGGAAGTATATTGTATGTTACTACCTCTAGACCTAACATCTTGTAGGTTGTAGGTCTTTTGGAAGGTTTCAAGAGGATCCAAAGGAGACACACTTGAAAGAAGTGAAGATAATATTTATATATCTTAAAGGAACTGCATAGTATGGGCTATGGTATCCAAAGAGTGAAAAAATTGAGTTGAAGGATTTTATTGATGTTGATTGGGTAGGTAGTCTTGATGACAAAAGGAGTACTAGTGGAGGAGAATTTTTGTTGGTAAGTGTCTTGTTTCTTGGATGAGTAAAAAAATAATATTTAGTATCCCTTTCCACATGTGAAGTTGAATATGTTGCAGAGCACTACTATGTTGTGCACAAGTTTTATGGATGAGACAAACTCTAGAAGACTATAAGGTGGAGTGTGATGGGCCTACCCCTATCTACTGTGATAGTACAAGTGCTATTAGTGTTTCTAAAACCTTGTGTTGCATTCCAAAACCAAGAACATTCCAATCAAATATCATTTCTTGAGAGATCAGGTGAGTGAGAAAAGGATCAAATTGGAATATGTATCCACCAAGGAGGAGATAGATAACATTCTGACAAATCCACTTCCAAAACCAACATTTGAACTCCTAAGAGAAAGTTAGGAGTGATTCCTTTGCCTTTCAATTCATTAAGAGCCAAATAATTAAGGGAGCAAGAAAAATGAATCATCAACTCCAAGAAACTATGAAGAAGTGTAAAAAGAAAGAAGGTATGTGAAATTGTTATAAGTGTTTCAATATGAGGTATATGATTTTTATGAATTTAAGTTTGTAATGAACTGTTATAGTCTTGAATCATATATCTAAGGCATGATATGTAAGTTCATGGTGATGTATTTGATGAGTGCATAAGGAAGAAGGTGATATTAAGTGTTAGTTACACTTTTTAGAGATAAGAGATAAGTTGAAGAGTGTTCTGAAAATAATATACATAGGTGATCTAATACATCATGGTAGGTTTTTGTAAACTATGACATTAGTATAAAGCACTATGACAAATGAGTAATGGTGAGCTACATAGTCTAAAGGTCATAGGTCTATTAAGTTTGAGGGGAAATAGTTTTGATCTTGAATAAGGTGTTTAGGTGTCAAAAGACTAGGTAGAAAGGGTTAATGGTGTTTGTAAGTATATTGGCAAGAATAGTAGTCATATGATCAATATGTCTCAATACAAAGAAGAAGGTTAAAACACTTAGAATTTATCTTGGGAAAGTTGATTGTTGTTGAGTCCTTCTCCATGGCATATATGTAGGTATATAGGCTTATTTTTTTTTAAGCTAGTTAGAGAGGATAGTATGTTCCCAGGGGAGTCATAAGGAAAGAGTTTCATGTGATGAGTGATCTTTATAGAAGAAAATTTTGACAAAAATGGTCTCAAAAAGGATGCTTCAAGGGGATCTAGGTATAAAGTTGTTTATAATCCATATATGAAAAAATCATGGTCTATGTGAGAGTAATTTCAGAGTTGAGATAGGATTAATTAGGTATCAAGATGATGTTATTGCTCAAAATTAAAAATTTTTGGCATGTTTATGAGTGATATGCATCTTCTTAAGGGAAGATAGTATGTTTCAAATGCTGCATGAAGAAGCCAAAAATAGAGTTAAAGAAGGAGAAACATTTTTGTGTGCTTAATGATGAGTTTGGTTGATTTTTCCTAACAAGAGGTGAATTAATCCAAATAAGTAAATGAAGATGAATAATGTATGTTAGGTATGTTTTCATTAATGTAAAAAGGGGGAGAAGTACTAGGTTGTTTTCCATCAATGACAAAGGGGAGATTGTTGGCATGAGTGAGTTAGTGTTGTCATTGATGTAAAAGGTGAATGCACATTAATGAAAAGGTGTATGAGGTATAGAAATGATAGAGGAAGTGTGTTATGATGATGACATGGTCAAATATGATGTACATGAGAGTAAGAGTGGAAATAGTGAGACTTGTCCTAGCAAGATGGCCTAATTAGGAAACAGGGTGATAGAGATGATGTTTGAGATATGGCTTGGAGGATGGTAAGATGCATGGAGATCATGATTGATTGAGTATTTGAGACACTCATGTGAGTCTTATAGTTGCATGGTACAAGTTTGAAATGGTTTCAGGTGATGGCTAGACCTAGTCTAGGTGATCTTGGAGGCCAAATAGAGCATGAGAGTGAGTTCCATATATGTGACACATGAGGGGGCATGTGGCTGAGGTGTGAGACATGTTGTATCAAGTGTATTAGGTCCTTTAGAGTCTTTAAAGCATAAGTATGGTGTTCTTCTACTTTTTCATGGTCTAAACTAGACCTAATTCTAGTGCTTGGTGGCCTATTGGTGCATGATAGATCACTTGTGAGAATGTGAGCCCTGTATACACTCATAAAGGTATGTCATGCTATATTTATCATTAGAGGTAGTTTTTAGTGGTTTTATGTGGTTATTTGTTTCTACACTTGGTTATGACCTAAACTAGGCAAAACCCTAAGGCCTAGTCATGCAAGTCTTGGTGGTTGTAGAAGATGCAGATTTATTTATGATAAGATGATGATTGAGATGATGAGTAGAGGTTTTCATTAGAGGTGTGGAAAATTTTCAAGTCGGTATGAAGAATGATAAATTTTTCAAGATATGGGTTTTGAGTCCTATCAAGCTCAAGAAGGCATGTTTCTTAGCTCAAGTGAGAGAAATCATTCTTGGTTGGAACATGTGTGATGTATTCATGGGACCTTATCCTTTTTAGGATGTTGATGCATGGAATAATAATATCTCAGAGTTGGAATGAGATCAAATGAGGTCCTAAACATTTATGAATGATTGTTAAGAAGGTAAGTTGATTTTGTTTTTAACCCTTCTAAACCCTAGTTTTGAGTGATGGAGGAAATATTATTTGTGAGCCCATAATGGATTGAATCATCAAATTTGATGATTTATGATGGATATGACTCTCCCATATTTCATATGGTGGTGGTTTGGTCATGATAGTTAGTGGAGCCCACTCAAAAGTTTTATTTTTTCAGGAAAGAAGGTTTTTTCTCTCAAGTTTTCCATTAGACCCTATGACTAAATTGGTTTTTGAGTTTTATGGGAGATATTATACATGTTTGAAGTCATTTTATATATTTGAGGCCATTTGATGACTTACATAGGTCAAAATAGGTTGACTAGTTTTTGGGCTAAAAGGTAGTTTTAGTAGTCTTGGTGAATGGAAGTGTTTGAGAACTTGTGGGATTTGTGATGAATGTTTATGGAGCTTGAAGGATTTTTAAACATCCCATGTGATGTTTTTCATGATTTTTTTTGATCTAAATTCATTGATGATGTGGCATGAAGAAGGTCACAAGTTGACCTAGTTTGACTGGTTCAGGACAACATGGGTTTGGTTTAAAGATTGGTCTAAAGACCAATATATTGGCTTAGATGATGATGGATATCCATTAGAGAGTGAAGAGGTATGATAAATTTATATCTTATTTAATTTAGATTTATAAAATGATTATGAAAGTGTCAAAAAGGGTGCAAGAAGGTCCTACTTCCAAAACTGGTTTCTGGGTAAGTTTAGTTTGTTTGAAGAAGAGAAGTTGTTATATTTGATTTTTGGTTGATTCATGATGTATTAGCATGATTGGTGATGTTTAAAGGTCAATTTTATTTCCATTTAGTGGTTACATGACATAGTTGAGTAGTTTTTTTGGTGTGATCTTGGTCTTCATTGTTGAGAATGGTTCCTGAAGTGCCCTGTTTGAGTAGGAAACAATCCTACTTGGTGGTGATATGAAGAAAATGAATGATGCAAAGGTTCTTGATCTGGTTGATGATGTTGATATGGTTTCCTTTACATGTGTGAATATTTTATAGGCATGAATTAATTGATGAATCCCTTGGAGGTCTTGGAGTGCTCGGTGAAGGAGAAACTAGCCTTTTAGGCCTAATTAGTCTTCTTCATGTCTTGGTGCATTTCATGACCCATATGGGTCTTTCATGATGATTTATATGAGATTTTATTATGTTTTTTTGATTTTTTTTATGACTGAAATTAATGGTTTTATCTGACCTAGTAATGTTTTAAGAGTCTTGTCATGTATAAAAGTGCATGTAATTGTTCATTTGAACTAGTGTGGTGAGAGGGAAAAAGTGTGAGCTAGGTGTGAGAGTGAAAGAGGTATGAGGGATCAAGACAAAGTATAAGAGAGAGTGTGAATGTATGAAGAGAGTGAAGAGCTAAGTAGTGTAATAAATTTGGGAAATCAGTCCATGAAAGAGAAATATTGAGCGAAGTAGGAGAAGTGTGTTTGAAGAGGGTTTTGAGGTGTATGAGCTGAATTTGTGATCACTTAGTTGTGTGTGAAAAGCATATCATTAGTGGTCTTCTATTCAAAACTTGTGTGATGAGTAATATTCATACAAGTCCTTTGTTGTGAGTAATATCAACAAGGGTTTATAGGGGTGGGTGCTCCTTATGAAGTGGGTGCTTCACTAAACAAATCTTGTGTGATGTGTCATATTCATGCAAGTCTTTTGGTTTGTGTAATATAATCAAAAATTTAGTTTTTCATCCCCGAGGTTTTCCCACTTCCCTTGTGGTATTCTCTCTGATTATGCTCATATGGAAGATTTTTCCCACTTACATGGTTGTGTTAATGGTTCTTGTGATAAAAGTTTTGAAGGACTCGATTCATGCTTCTAACGTGGTTTTGGATTGTGCTTGGATTGAATAACTGGATATCGACCTCCATAAACATCTACTTAAAATGAAGAATGTCGTGGGACCCTCTTCAAGTCAAATAACTGATGAGAAAACTTGTAGGCACTTATATATGATTGTATGGAACTCTCTTTGTTTCTTGTTTTGAGAAATTTGATTATTGGGAAAATGGTGTTTTTATCTCTCTCATCTCTCCCTCTAATTAAGAAATGACATTAAATGAACTGAATGTACCTCTAACTCTATCTTATTGCATGTTAAGTATTATAATCATGTGAATGGAAACTATGATAACATGAATTATGCTAGATTTTGGGTAGATGTCATGCAATCAATTTGTGCTAACCATGTGTTGGTTGCGATAGCTTAGGATAATGACAAAGTAAAGTATTGTTGGTGTTTTCATAATAACATGTGATTTTGAAAACATTGTATTTGTATATGATATATCAATGCTATTGCTATGAATAAAATTGTCGTTCTTTATTTTTCGTGATGAATACGACATTGTTAGTCTATTGGGAAAGTGTGTTTTTTTTGTACTTAGTTTCTCTTTTATATGTTGACTAAATTCCTACTTGGTCATAATTTTATATTCATTGATCAGGTAAAATAAACTGATTGTAGAGCATGTTTATATGGAAATTGATATCAAAATAATTCCTAATGATAGTATCTGAAATCAATGTAGCTAGATAAATTTGGAATATTGTTATTTGAAACCATTAGAACTCATGCGTAGTTTAAATGTTACTTATACCAATAAAGTTGATGGTAACAATTTGATAATGGCGTATCTTATCTACTTGCTAGTGTTGAGTGGACCTAATAAACTAATTAGTCTTCAAGAGAAATAACCACTTGTATTTTTGTGTTTCATTTGGGAAGAAGTGTCAATCAAGATGTTACTATCTAATAATAAAGTTTATCATAAGGAATGGTCCCTTTGAGTTTACCTCGTGACTTATTTCCATATTAGAACTAAACTTGGTCATTTTTAATAATATTGTTCCATTGCTATATCGATATTAGGTCCTACCGTATGCCAAGAAAATGGGCCTCACATGTGTCTTCATGACCATCTTGGGGTAGGTAAACATTGTACCTTGTCCATCCTTAGTGCATGGTCCATGAGAATGCTCCTTCTCTTTCCTCATGGGCCAATTTTTTCCTTTTTTTACAAGTATTGAACTATAGACTTATTAATGGAGTCAAACTCACATCATGATCGAACCTCGTTGTGACATTCTTAATCCTAATGGTTAAGAAAAATGTCCCCTTAGCATGTAGTAATGAAATACCTTGGGCTTTTATGAAGGTCTTATGAGTAACGTATATTGCACACTCTAGGTTTGACTTACTTGATAGGGAGTAGAACCCTTAGGCATAAAGGGAAACATATTAACCTAGGTCCACTTAAGATGTTTGATTTTGGTCAAATCTTGTAAATTATAGCTCATAGCTATTGATAATGGATTCTTAAGATGATGGATTAGGGATAAAGGGAAATTTGAGACTTGTCCCTTTAACTTGATGCAAACCTCTTTTATGGCGTATCATGAACAAAGCAAACTAAGTATTTGAATTACGTGATAATTGTAATAATATGAAATTCATTAGAGTTTATCATAATGTTAAAGAATTATTATGAATGAGGAACATGAAATCTACCTACCCTTAGATCTAATAGCCTTCCTTTTACTTCGTGTAAATCTCCCTTTTGCAACGAAGGTAAATTACAAAACCAAGTACACATGATTCTTAGAAACGAATCCTTAGGACAAGTATTAGTAGACTCATGTGTGTTTAAATATTCCTATTGACCATCAAGTTATATTAATGGATTCTTAATTTGATGGATTAGGGATAAAGGGAAATTTGAGACTTGTCCCTTTAACTTGATGCAAACCTCTTTTATGTATTATGAGACAAAGCAAACTAAGTATTTGAATTACGTGATAATTGTAATAATATGAAATTGATTAGATTTTATCATAGTGTTTAAGCATTATTATGAATTAGGAACATGAAACATGCCAACCCTTAGATCTAATATCCTTTTTTTACTTCTGTAAATCTCCATTTTCATGAAAGGTAAATTACAAACCAAGTACACATGGTTCTTATAAATGAATCCTTAGGACAAGTATTAGTAGACTCATGTGTGTTTAAATGTTCCTATTAACAATCAAGTTATATAAATTAATTGCGATAAGAGAAACGAGCAAAATCAAATGGAACCATTATAGGTAAAATGTTAAATGAAATAAAGAAAATGTAGTCTAGTTTAAAGAAGAATGAAGGTTTACATGTTAAGTGTTCTTCAAATAATTAAGGTCAAATAATGAAATAGGATTGTAATAAATATGTAACCATGAAAATGTTGTGTCGTGGAAAGTGCCTATCTATAAGTTTATATTGTAGTTGGATCGTTGTTTTGTACTTTGTCATTTAGGAAGATGTGGTTTTGATGTGCATCATGTGTTTTCATGTGGATATGTTTTCTTCTTGTTGGGGTGAGGTTTCATCATTGATTATTAGAGGAATAAGGTGTAGCTAGTGAAGGGAGGAATAAGGGGAAGTGTGTGTTTTATTTTGGAGGAACCAAAGGAATTTGTGGCTAGTCTTAGTGGAGGGATAAGGGTCCTATCAAAGTTTATGTGGTGTGTATTCTTTGGAGGAACCAAAGGATAGCCATGATTCCTTCTTGGAGTGATAAGGGGTAGTTGCAATGATGACCTCTCCCCATTGTAAGCCTCTTAGGTAGGATTGGCAATGTGTGTCATCTCTATTTGTGGTGTTTATTATTTCCTCATCATGTATATATGTGGGTTCATGTTTGTACAAATGTCTCATGTGTTGTGAGTTATCCTAAGTGATCCCATGTGGTGTCGTGTATCAAGTAATGTAAGACAAAAAAAATTATTCCAGTATTTTATTGTTTATTTTTGTGTGTGTAATTTGTGGGTGTTATAAATGCATCCCAAATGTAGTCCTTTAATATTTCTCTTTTCCCAAGTAGTAGATAGTAAGTAATATCCCAAAGTTGTCCAACCCCTAATAATAGTGAGTAAGTCATGTATATATATGATTCCCTTGTTTGAATTTCATCATTAACAACCAAAAAGAATAACCCAAAGTGATAAAAGAGACTTTAGAAAAGATAAAAATGATGTGGCATTTCAAACTTGAGAAAATGCATGAAAAGGATGTAAGCATCTAAAGGGGATAGTAGCGCATGGGTGCTCCTATCCCTAATGGGTGGTACTATTCAAGATGGTCATAGGATATAACAAAAATACATAGTTGGGTCACATGTTGTCCAATGTCTAAAATTAAAGTGACCATTTTTAAAATTAAATGACAAGAGTATCAAAAGGTATAAATCAATGTAAAAGTAAAACAAGTGTTGTTAATGTCTAGTTTTCTTAATTAGGAATCATGCATATAATGACATACTTAGAGGTGTGATGTAAATAGAAAGTGTGTGATTTTATGACTACACATATAGATTACTAGTAGGTTGAGCATGAATATGTATTAGTTTACATTTTGTGGAAACAATCCAAGATATTACTACAAGATGGTTTTATCATTTTCCAACTACTTGAATCACCAATTGGGAAAAAAATGCATACTAAGTTTGAATCATGGTTTAAACCAGATGAAGATGCACATGATCTCCTATCCCGGTTAACATAAATGAATATTTAATATCATAATTTTTTTTCTAAGTTAAATAGACTCTTACATAATATTTCATGTAATGTAACTCCGCCTTTGGATATTCAATAGTATTTCTTCATAAATGCACAACTCCCTAAAGTGGGTTTCTTATTAGAAGAGCACAAGTAGTTGACTTGAATATTTCTTGGTCTTTATTCATAGAAGTTAAAAATAATTTGATCATGGCAGGTAATTGGTGGAAATAACTTCTCAAGAAAAAGGGATAAGGTTCAACTCAAAACAAAGGCTGATCCATTGGTTCAAAAGTTGGAAAATGATTAATTGGCTCTCAAAACAAGTATCGATAACACACCTAAAAACACGTACAAAGATATACCTAGGAGAATTTTTGGCAATGCCAATAATGGTAATCAAAATAGGTTACCTGAACCTCAACCAAGGCTAGTCATCAAAGCATCTCTAGTCAACACAACGATGGAAATACAATAAGGCGAAGATGAAGAAGTCATTAAAATAGAAGAAAGTAAAGATAATGTCATATATGTCAAAGAAGAATAAATAGATGGTGAATCTAACATAGGTTATATATAATATGCATCTAATGAAGATGAATATGACAAAATGGTTAATGATATGAGCAAACCACTCTTTTGTTGTTTTACTAAATTTCAAAAACAAAAGAAAGAGGTTAAAATTTTCTAAGGAAAAGTGGTTTTCAAAAGAAGTCTCTAAGCGAGATACCGATTAATTATCAAAAGGGAACCCCTTTTTCAGTTCATCCCAAAGATAAAAGCCTCGAAAAGGGTAGTTCTTGTTATCCAAAATAAGCCCATGCTTATTTTGGCAAACTCCTCCTCCTTTTCTTTTTTCTGGTACTTAAAATGAATATTTGGCACGCTCCAGGACTCAAAATTTTAAGGTATATTTCATCGGATAGAGAATTTTCTTACCTTTCCAGAAAGGTAAAAAATTTCTCCTAACTCCTCAGTAATTTTGAGTTATGGCTCGTTGAGTTTTTGGGGAAATTTTCCCTAGATAGGCCCACATGCAGAAATGGTGCCATGTGGCGGCGAAAATCGGGCCTGAGCCAAATGGAGGTAAGTTGGAAAATTTTTCCAAGAGAGTTGGCGAGGCGCAAAGGAAAATTTTGGCCCGTAGGCCCGCGGAGGAAGGAAGCACGTCGGCAGAGGCAGGGAGAAATTTGGGCACTTAGCCCTTTTGGGGTGAAAGGCTAAAAATCCAAAATTGGCCTGCAAGCCCGCAAGGAAGAAAATGGAGAAAAATGGTCAAGGCCCATGACCATTTTGAAGTTGCCACGTGTCATGGCGGAATGGCGGAGGCACGAAGTTGTTTGGGAAAATTTTTCAAAATCTAAGAAAGGGGGCAAAAGGAAAGAAATGAGCCCGCGATCCCATCAACGAACCGGTGACACCATGTGTCGCGAGCTGATGGGGTGTAGAGGTTTTTGGGAAAATTTTCCAAAAGGGAAAATTTTAAAGTTTGACCCCTCCGACCCAATTTTGACTCTGTTTTCACCATTTTTTCCCTAAATCTTCAGAGGGCCATATCTTTTGATCCAAAGCTCGATTTTCACGTTCTTTATATCATTGGAAAGCTTGTGAAATTATCCACACGTTGGATCCCTCAATTTTGGATTTTGGTGAAGATTCATGGGAGAAAATTGGAAAAATGTCTCTAGCATTGGAAAAGGCAAAAATTAGATTTCCATCTACTAGATTTAATGAGGTATGGGAAATTTCTTGTCTTGTGGGCTCGAATGCATTGGGAAGTGGATTTATAGAGGTGCCCTTTCCGTTTTAATGAATCTTGTTGGTGGTTGGAGATCTCAAATCAGATTTTCCGTGTTTTCTCCTTTCTTCCATTCTGCTTCATGGTTAAAAGCCAGTTTTGGCTCATTTTGTAATGTTGGATGTTCTTGCTTCTGCAAGCTCTTCTTTCCTCCTTAGCAGGTGGATTTGAAGGAGTTTTAGACCTCCCATGGAGATTGTAACATGTTTTTGCCTCTTTTCCAATGGAACGTATTGTATCAAATTTGGGCATGATAATGTATGTTTTGTGATCAATTTTCAATCCTCTCATGCAGTTATTATTGTCTTCTGATCCTTCATTACATTCTGGTAATTTGTGCATGTTTTGTTGTTGCATCCTCATGATCTATGTCTATTTTTCAAAGCAAGGAGTTCAGCACTCCTTTGGTGTATCACCTTTCTATTTTTTTCTTAGTTTTGTTTCCATTTCCATGTTTCTCTCAACCCTGTCTCCTTGGTAGTTTTAGAATAGGATTTTGAACCAGAACCTCTACAAAATTGCATGCATACACCTAAACAGAGGAGTAAGAACTAGCTTCAATCTAGAGAGTTTTCTCACCTTGCAAGGTCCCACACCTTGGAGAAAACTCAATGTTGTGCATTCACACCAAATGACATTGCCTTAGAAAAGCATTTCCATAGGTCATTTTGGGGGTGCTTTGGGACATTGCACTAACAGTTTTGGCACACCCAGTGGGACCTTAGAGGTCTTCCACTTTATTTTTGCAGGTTGATGTGTTCCTATGAAAATTTCAGCCTTTGGAGGCACTTGCAAACACATCTGGCGACTCCATCTGATCAATAACTCATTCTCTGAGTTGCAGACCTATTTTCCATCCATTTCCATTCATTCTTCTTTCCATCTCTTCCATCTTCTTTCATTCCATGAATTTGTGCAATCATGACTTCATTTCCATCATGGAATTCACATTTACAACAGCAGTATATTCCACCTCCAACATGTTTTACAACTCCTTCAAATCAGCATTTTGATCAAATTCAAAATCAGTATGCATATCCATATGAGCAAGGCCAAAATTAGTTTGGCTATGGAGCTTTCCAAGAGCAGGGGTATGCAAACAATGAAGGTATTCAAATGCAAGATGTTGGTCTATTGGAGAAAATCCAAAAAATGGAGGTTGGCATGGTGCAATCAAGGGATCAAGCACAAATGAAGGCATTTCAGATTGGTTTCAGAGCACCCTGTCCATGGGGATGCCCTTTTCCAAGACACTTAAGCCCTCGGAGAGAGGTGGAATTCATGGTGAGACGTTGCCCCAACTAACATAATGGACAATGGAGATAGAGGGCCTATAAATTTGGTGTGTGAGCAACCTTGTCAATGGGTAAGTTCTACACCATCATCCTGTTTTTCTCCTTCCATTCCTCAATGCACACCATCTCATTTTGAATGCTAAATTCCAAATTCAGCCCATCTTTGCCTCAAGTGTTGATTTCATTTCTCCATCTCCTAGTATTCCACCTCATCTAAATTCTTCTATCCTTTTTCTTCCAAACAGCCATTCCCTCCAAAGAAACAAGAGTTTCTACCTCCTCCACCATCACAAAAATTGCAAAATCAATTGAGTCACAACCCATCCATCCTCTTGCATTCCCAGATCCATGTTGGGAAGATGAAAATCAGAAGACCAGTCAAGGAGAACAGCAAGAAGAGGAACCCAACAGAGAAGAAATGATAGAAAATCTGAAGAGTTGGGCTGCTAAATTTGAGTTTTCAAAAATCCCCTTGATGGTAAAGCCAGAAGAGGAGGTTGGAGTTGAAGAAACGGTGGTGGTTGAGACTGAGTTTGCAGCAAAAGAAGAACAAGAACAAGAGGAAAAGAATCAGCAGTTTGTTGGTGATGAGTTGGGTGTCCATGTTGGCACTTTGCCCAAAGAAAATGTTGATCCAATTTGCACTGCAAAATCAGTCATTATGGAGAGAGAAAACCAGCTCAAATCCCATTCTTGAGGAGCAAATGGATGACGTCAACTCAGTTTTTGCCAACAAAAGAAGAAGGG